>CACSLK010024259.1:71401-84389 GCA_902706635.1 Striga hermonthica
AAAAAATCACCAACCTGCAAATTTCGCCGAGAACACCTCAACCCCCAGCGACTGTCCCCATCGAGCAGCAAGCTCCAACCCTCTCGATTGTAAGACGTCCAGCAAGTCACATTTCCTTCCATGCATAGCAGCCCCGACTGCGAGCCGACGTTCCCCGACCCGAACAGAAGACCCATCTGCCATTCTTTCCGGTGTCTTCTCCGGCGAGGCCTTCCACCTCCAGTGAGTAGCTGTTCGCGAGCGGTCCCTATGTTCAGAATTTTGAGTCCCATCGAGGCTCCGTTCGTCCCATCTCGTTCTGAACCATTTTTCCCGATTTCTCCTAAATTCCCAAAGACGGGTATCCTTTCGAACCTCGTAGTTAATTGTGCTTCATCGTCTTATGATGGAGTAGATAGAACTTCCATCGTGGAACTGGCACTCAAACTAGATCACTGCAAGATGTTATTATTTTGTTTACTCTCGTTCGCGTTAAATCGTTCGTTGGGTTTTGGATTCGGTTTAATTGTTGTTTCGTATGTTCGTTATTTTATTCGTATGTTCATGAATTTTCGGGGATGATTGGAACTCTCGATTTCATAAAAATGAGTCTCGTAATATTGTTGTGATTATTTTGGTTTGTTCGGAGTCTCGATATTACCGTTTCGAGTTGTCGTTATACCGTTCGTTTGTTTTTAAAACCGTGAGTTGTTCGTTTGTTTCGAACCATGTATTGTCGTTGCGACTTTCTACCCATTAAACCCTGTTTTATAAATGTTCAGGTTCTGTAAAAATCGGTATTTTCGTAAATGTTCGAACCCTTGTGAAGTTGTTGTTGAAATTCGGTCATTAGTACAGCTTATGTGAAATACTTTCATTCTGTTCGATTTTTATTTATGTCTCTGTCCCAAATTTTAATTCGTTTAAGTAGTCCAAGATTTCATTTTAATTTGCAAATAGAGCATGTGGTGCAGCGGTTTGTATGTCCATTTCTGGGATTGAGATCCCAGGTTCGAACCTTGAGACCCGCAATTCATTTTTTTCCAGCCTTTGATTACCCCCAGTATCTTATTTTCTTTTTTTTTTGGGCCCAGTATAGCATAAGAGAAGCGTGCGCGGCCCGTTATCAATTACCAGTTCTGGCCCTCCCCTGGCCCCAGAGCCGGAGGAGCAGGTAACCTGTTGCGGCCCAGTTCTTGAGCAATTTGGGCCCAACTCGCGTGTTTGAGGCCCAAATGAGGGGCAATTTTTGGCAAGCGTATTCGCAGCTCGACCCAGTTAACTTTTTAGCCCAATTTTGAGTTCTGGGAGACTTTTTAATACCAATTTCAATTTCAAAAATTATTTTCAAATGAGAAATATTTGGGAAAATTTATTTTAAGTCCCAAGACTCCAAATTAATTTTCTGGGTCCTATTTTGCAAAAATGAGGGAATTCCAAGTCCACGAAAAATCCGATTCAAACCCTTAAGTCTTAATTTTTATTAAGTATGGGTTTTATGTGAAATTCGAGTAAGTGAGATAGATTGTTAATATATTATCTCGCTTAAATGTAGATGTTTGAGGAGTCGAGCCCTCATCCTACGTACTGCTTTGTGTGTAATTCTCTACCTCGATTTCTAGGTGGGTTTACTTATTAAAAACTTGCTATGCCGTATATGTGTTTCGTGTATGTTGATTCGGTATGATCTATGTATGAGTGTAAAATATGTAACCTATCGATGTGAGCTATTACGGCCGTCGGTACGGTTGTCCCCGTCGATGTAATACGGTTGCCCTTGTGAGGCAAGTCTCCTTAAGTCCTGATATGGCCTTGCCCTTGTGAGGTACGTAAGCCCATATGGAAGGCCGTGTCCGTAGCGTGGCATGTACTCCCGCCTTCGGGTAATGAATCCCCGTTCTACGGCTAGCGATAGATGTGCACATGAGTAATGTGGTTTGTTGTGATTTTGATAGGAGATGAGACATGTTGTTATTATCTTATATTCATGCTGCGACATACCATCTTAACATGTTATTGTTATATATGTGCATAGTAGTGAGCACTACATTTTATTTTGTGCTCACTCTCACCTGCTCTTCACGGATGCAAGTTAAGCAGGTGTCGGGTGACGAGGAAAGTGCTGGAACACGCCGACGAGGCGGTCCTTCCTACGGATCGATATCGGATACCAAACACGTACATACATGATTTCAAATAAACCTAATCATGCTCCTAAAGAACGAACATAGATATACTGTTCTTCGAGGCTTTGATTCGATCTGAGCGATCTTCTAGTCTGTGTCCCGACCACGCTTGGACGTCGGATGGACGACGACCCTCCAAACGGCAGCAAGGAGCGGATTGCCTTTGTTCTTCTCTGAACCCCTCACGTTTCCTTCCTCTTCTATGTTTTCTGTGGTGGCTGAAGACGTGATCAGTTTCTTAGGGTTCAAGAACGTGTGCAAGCCCTCCTTTTATATAGTCCTTGGGCCAGACTAGAGATCTCTTAGAAAGTATAGGGTTTGGGCTCCCTGCAGGCCCAAATTCTTATGTTCAGCCCAGAACACAATTTGGCCTGTAAATATTAATTCATTCCACTAGAGAGTTAATATTGCACTCCCGTCCTATCCAGAAATGAATCAGGGCTTCTATTAGACTCAATATAATTCCCAGTGTTTAAGATATGGCACGTCCCTTAATTATTAAAGCTTATGACTGCTTTAATTAATTAATATCTTTTATTCCTTAAGTAGTACCACTCAACCTTATTATCGTACGGATTAAATCCACCTTATTATCTTTTATTCCCTGGACTGGACTGCACTCTAGTCCAGGGCTAATATGGCGCGGTTTTGTGTTGAGATTGATCTCAGAGTGGAGCCTATCCACGAGATTGAGATTGAGCAGGGTTCAGGGACCTTTGTTCAGCGGGTGATCTATGAGAAGATCCCCGCTTTCTGTTCCTCGTTGCAGTCATGTGGGACACATAGCGGCCGATTGCTACATCAGTGGCAATAAGCCACGACCCAATCCTCCTCAGCGTCGTCGTGCGACCCTGCCGGGACCCTCCAGTGGCCGGAAGGACCCGAAGGGAAAGGGCAAAGGCCCTCTCCATGTGCCCGGGTCCCCAAAGGGAGCCACGGATAATGGCAAGGCCGTGATGGACGCCACTGCCCAGACTGGCAAAGATGCCCAGCCAAAGTTGTTGGCTACAGTAGGGCCCAAGGCTAAGGCCTCGGGCTTCCTTCCCAAGGATACCTTACAGTCGGCCTTTAAGGCCAATCATTCGCGCTTTGCTGTCCTCTCCCCAGAGCCAGAGGAAGAGGTCGAGCCTTCTAGTGACCCTCATAGGCTCTCGGATTTTGCTCTTTTAGACGATGATGATCTTCTTCTAGATGAACTGAAGAAGTCGTCCACCTCGTCCAGTGGCACGTCTATCCATTTATCTGATGACAACACTCGTATCGCTGTTCCTTTGCCTGTCCATTCATCTAGCCAGTACCACTCTCTGGAGATGAGGACTGCTCCCGTCACCACTCCCCCGAAAGGGAATGAGCCGGCACGTATCCCCTCTGCTGGGATTGGGAGCCCGACTGAGACGGCACATGTAACACCCCGCCTTAACATGAAAATCAGAGTACGCGTTTTTCGCAAAGTTTTCAAAATAAAACATTTCATTTGCGAAATACTGATTCGGAGTGTTACCGTAAAAACATGACTTGTCTTGAAAACCGTTATTTAAAGAAAATTAAACGGTTTAGCGTAATGTAAACACTGATTATAAATCGGATCGGAGTTTGACAAAACAGTAATAACTAGCGGAAGGCATAGCGTGGCCAAAACATGATTAAACATATATACAAATGTCCTGAACCGAACGCCCGCTCACTCCTCGGCTCAGACTCTGTGGCCTGAAAAACATGAATATGTGGGGGCGTGAGCACTAATCCACTGTGCTCCGCAGAAACTCATACTGAAGTAAACAGTGAAAATAATAACAATATCATGATCCTGGTATATATAACTGAACTGAAACTGAAACTGATATCTGATACCGGTACTGAATAATCTGATACTGATCTCGTGACATAAGTCACATGTCTGAAACTGAACATCTGCCGGCAAAGCCGGACACCATGTGCACACTCTAGTGGGCAGATTAAGGCCACTAGAACCCAGAATAGATCGGTAACCATTCCGAGCGGATACTGAATATACATACCTCAAACATGGTAGAGTAATTATAATCAATGTAGTACTTAGTCTGAGTCCCCACCTGAACTGCTGATCTGAAAATGTAAGTGCTGATTGTCTGCAAAACTGACATACATAAACAAATACTAAGTACTATGCTCAGACTGATTAAAATAGCTGTTAAGATGCTCGTCTTGATCTGAATAGTTAACTGGAACCATCTCGGGGTCTAACTTAACTGATAAGAAAAACTGGACTGAAACTGATACTGCTAAACTGAACTGAACTGACTGCACATGACTGATCATGACTGAACATGACTGATCATGACTGAACATGACTGATCATGACTGAACTGACTGAACTGAAAATTCAACTGAAATACTGAACTGAACTGACTAACTGACTAGACTGAAAATACTGAACTGATAACTTAACTGATTACACTAAACTGACTGACTGGACCTGGAACTTAACTGAAAATAAAACTTGAACATGAACCGGGACTTAAAACATGAAAATATGGTTAAATCAGTCCAACCGGTCTAAACCGGACTGAACTGGTCTGGCCGGACCGCCGGTCTGCTGTGGCCGGGCGGTCGGGCGCTAGCTCGGCCAACGGGCCTGCCGAGGCTGCGCGCCTGGGCGCTGCCTGGACTTGCCGCGGCTGACTTGAATTAGGCCCGACTGGGCGTGATCTGGAGCGCTGTCGACCGCTATATGCGTCGGCTGTTGCGCAACGGGGCACGGTCGGGTGTTACCGCACACCGCGACGTGCTGCTGAACGCATGAGTACGTCCCCAAGCGCTGATTGACATGATTGGGTACCGCACGACTGCTACCGTGCGGCCCTCGCGGCACTGGCTGCTCGGCAGGCTGTTAAGCGCTGCCGAGGCCAACTGACATGCGACGCTGCACACTGGCGTGCATGACTGCGCATTGGCGTGCGCGTATGCACTGCCAAGGGCTTCCTGCTGCTGGTACGGACTACACGCGACCTGAACCGCGCATCACCCGCACCATACACCCTCCCGCCGGTACGCTGCGACCGCGACGTGCGGACAACGCAAGTACGGCCGGCCCTTGCCGGTCGTCCGGCGACTACCTCCGAACATGATCACATAGATGAACTTTAAATAACATAAGGGGCTCGAAAATACATATACTGGTCGAGAAATTTGGAACGTAAATCAAAATGACCCGATAGCACTCAAGCCGGTCGTGGCGTGCGCTATATGCACAACCCACCACTTCGACCGATCCTTTTGGTCGTCCGGTAACTTCTTCCAACATCTAACACTTAAATGAACATAATATGACATATAAGGACTGAATTTACATAAATTGCTCAAGAGTTGTCGGATCAAAATTGAAATGGTTCGGAGGGTTCTAAATGGCATAACCGAGAGCAATTAAGATGATGTACATGAACTTAATCACATGATTTGAACTTAACTTGCTAACAATAAACATATAAAAATTAAAAGAGGGTAACAAACATTATACCCTTTCGATCGTTCGATGAAATAAATGAAACTAGCGTGACCCTGCTCGTAATTGGTGTGCGCGTTATGCTTGGACAAGGACTAGTGCATAAGTTATGCCTCTTATGATATGCTCTCGGTATTTTTATTTTCTCTCAAATAGTGACTATCTTTCTCTTCACTTTGCATGATATAACCCACGACTTCTACTATATGAATAGGTAAAATAAAATGTTGGATGAAAATGAAAATATGACATAAATCTTATGATGCCACTTGTTTAATTCTTACGCTTTGGTGGCCCCCCTTGGGCTTAGTCATCATTCTCATGAACTATTTAAATGCCACATCATGTTAAGCACCTAGGTTACTCACTTGTGCAACTTGCACATATTTTATTCCAAGCCAAACATCTCCACGGCAAATACTAAGGCCAAGACATGAATTTAATTAAAATTGTTCATGCTACTTACTTGATTATAAGCTAATGATTAATGATAGCTAATGGGTGGTGCACGCACATGACCTTAACTTCATATACTTTGGCTTAATATTTATTTTGACCGAATTTACTCAGTTTCGGTCGGAAATTGACTTTGAAAACTTATACGGTTATAACCTCGACTTAAACTTATTAATTCTAAACTCTTTTAATAAAACGAATTGGAATTATTTCTGAAACTTATCCGATTATTGAAATAATTAAACTGAATATCTTATCGACTAAAAGTCGAATTTTAACTGAAACTCAATAATTGGCTTGCACTTATCTTCTGACGATTAATTGAATATTCTCCAACTCGATTAATATGTCAACATTAGAATAATTAATCCCAACTCACTGATGGTCAACTATTTATATAAACGGACTAAGATTAATTACTAGACTTGACTCGGTTAATAAATAAAATTAACCGGATATACTTTTGACTTAACGTCGAACTTGAAACTTCATTAGCTGAATAACCTTAAAAATGAAAATTAACATGGATATTTATTAACAAAGGCTAGCTTATATTTAAAAGCTAGTATCTTTTCTTTATTTACAAGCTTAACATAAAGCTTATACTTACTTGCTAATATAACTGAAAATTCAGCAATGAATACTGAACATTAGACTTTGATCTGAACTGAGGAGTCATCAATTCACCATTAAGTGAATTGTTAATTACTGCTGACTAAGAATGGACATTTTGCTGAAATAAAGTGTTCCACTGATTACACATGATCTCAAAATATAATTCTTGAGTGTGCTGGCCATCATCTCCGGACTGATTGTTGATCTTCAGTCTGAACGTTGGGTGGGGCAAACTCCAGTTGTTGGTACACACAGGAAAATTCCAGAGATATGCACATGTACAAATGAGGATAACTAGCAATATCGGTGATTACCTTTCGTGAACCTCTGCTCGATAACGCGGCACATCGTTCGCGGGACATTGTATTGCGGCACACCTGCTCCTCATCAAGTGAGTGCGGCACACCTGCATACAGCACCTGGCGAACACTGCACCTGCGTCGTCGGCCTAAGCTGTATAGCTGATCATATTTGTATCTTAAGCTAGTAACCTCAATGTACTATAATGCTCACTCTCTGTAATCTTCTGTGTACTATAACTCAGGCATGGCATCCTTCTTTTCTTACGTCATGTATCTCTGAATGAAAGTCTCCAGTTGTCTCCATGACATTGGTTGTTGCTGTGGTTGATTGGACCTTCTCCGTTGGCTCGTATGTCAACACGCTGTACCTGCAACTGCTTACCTTCCCTGAGGTCAAACTTAACCTCAAGAAAAGTCTATCATGAATTATTATCTCCTACGATTTCTCAAATTTTTCAGAATTTGAGAATTGAGTCACTGATTATACTTGAAATGACTGATACGTCTTGTCTTATTAGACAAACTATCTTTGACTTTGGCATAATAGCCTGAATATTCTCATAACTGGATAACCATGACTTGACTTTTACATGATTGAATCATCTTTACTTTAACTCTGAAAGATATCCCGAGACAACTAAATAGTCGCCTCGGAATTTGGAACATGACATTTACTGATTTACTTGACTTGATAAGGTGCGACTTCAAATTTCTAGGTAGAATTGTGTTAATAGTCTGTATTGCAGACCTCCATATTTAACTCGGCTGAACAACTATTATACATCGACCTTAAATCATGAACATTAACTTTAAATCTTGAACATTGACTCATGACTATGTACTGTATAGGGCTGTTCCAGTATCAACTGGTCCCGCAAGTACAAAGAAATTAGCTGATCTTGATCTTTGAAAACCTTAAATTGAAGTATCATGACTGACAAAATACATGACATGATTGACTTTAAAGATTGTGATTATATGAAATTATACTGCTCCGGTCCCAGCTTCAAGCCTCCATGGTATACCCGGCTGAGTGGCTCTTATTTCAAGCCTCCATGGTAACCCGGACTATTGACTCTTATACACTGGAAACCGTTACCTTGACAATGACTTAGAAATTATAACAACCTTTAGTATGAAAATTTTCGCTTTGAACATGATTTACTGACTTGACTTAAGAAATTTGAGTCTATTCCTTGAGTTGAATCAAGGAATTCCTCCCTGAAATTTGCCAATTAGTTAGTAAAATTGACAATTCCCTATAGAAAATATCTGAGGAACATGATTGTTAAGATTTGTATAACACAAGTGCCTACAAATCTCTTGACGAGTCGCTCATTTGACTTGAATAAATCTAGAGTTCTCAAACTTAACCCCTTTCTATGGTTCTGAATTTTGATTCAAGCATCCTTACTGATGACATCATACTGAGTATAGACACTAATTCGAAACTGATCAATAAAGCGCACAAATCTCTTGACGAGTTGCTAAACATGACTGGGGAAATACTGACATTAAATCCTGAGTATACTGACTACTAATTCTGAACATGATGCGAGCATCTTAACTAAGTCATAACTGAGGTATTTCTGAGCATAGAATTAGTAAATTGTTTATAATTTAAAACATGAATCAACACTTACCTGGTAGTCGGCGAGGCGTGAGCATGACGTGATTGGGTTTTCGTAAAATTTCCGACTCATGAAAATTTTCAGAGACGCAAAAACGTGCTCTGATACCAACTGTAACACCCCGCCTTAACATGAAAATCAGAGTACGCGTTTTTCGCAAAAGTTTCCAAAATAAAACATTTCATTTGCGAATACTGATTCGGAGTGTTACCGTAAACACATGACTTGTCTTGAAAACCGTTATTTAATGAAAATAAAACGGTTTACCGTAATCTAAACACCGATTATAAATCGGATCGAAGTTTGACAAAACAGTAATAACTAGCGGAAGTCATAGCGTGGACAAAACATGATTAAACATATATACAAATGTTCTGAACCGAACGCCCGCTCACTCCTCGGCTCCGACTTTGTGGCCTGAAAAACATGAATAATGTGGGGGCGTGAGCACTAATCCACTGTGCTCCGCAGAAACTCATACTGAAGTAAACAATGAAAATAATAACAATATCATGATCCTGGTATATATAACTGAACTGAAACTGAAACTGATATTTGATACCGGTACTGAATAATCTGATACTGATCTTGTGACATAAGTCACCTGTCTGAAACTGAACATCTGCCGGCAAAGCCGGACACCATGTGCATACTCTAGTGGGCAGATTAAGGCCACTAGAACCCAGAATGGACCGACAACCATTCCGAGCGGATACTGAATATACATACCTCAAACATGGTAGAGTAATTATAATCAATGTAGTACTTAGTCTGAGTCCCCACCTGAACTGCTGATCTGAAAATGTAAGTGCTGATTGCCTGCAAAACTGACATATATAAACAAATACTAAGTACTATGCTCAGACTGATTAAAATAGCTGTTAAGATGCTCGTCTTGATCTGAATAGTTAACTGGAACCATCTCGGGGTCTAACTTAACTGATAAGAAAAACTGGACTGAAACTGATACTGCTAAACTGAACTGAACTGACTGCACATGACTGATCATGACTGAACATGACTAATCATGACTGAACATGACTGATCATGACTGAACTGAAAATTCAACTGAAATAATGAACTGAACTGACTAACTGACTAGACTGAAAATACTGAACTGATAACTTAACTGATTACACTGAACTGACTGACTGGACCTAGAACATAACTGAAAATAAAAATTGAACATGAACCGGGACTTAAAACATGAAAATATGGCTGAATCGGTCCAACCGGTCTAAATTGGACTGAACTGGTCTGGCCGGACCGCCGGTCTGCTGTGGCCGGGCGGTCGGGCGCTAGCTCGGCCAACGGGCCTGCCGAGGCTGCGTGCCTGGGCGCTGCCTGGACTGGCCGCGGCTGACTTGAATTAGGCCCGCCTGGCGTGATCTGGAGCGCTGCCGACCGCTATATGCGTCGGCTGTTGCGCAACGGGGCACGGTCGGGTGTTACCGCACACCGCGATGTGCTGCTGAACGCATGAGTACGTCCCCAAGTGCTGATTGACATGATTGGGTACCGCACGACTGCTACCGTGCGGCCCTCGCGGCACTGGCTGCTCGGCAGGCTGTTAAGCGCTGCCGAGGCAAACTGACATGCGACGCTGCACACTGGCGTGCATGACTGCGCATTGGCGTGCGCGTATGCACTGCCAAGGGCTGCCTGCTGCGGGTACGGACTACACGCGACCTGAACCGCGCATCACCCGCACCATACACCCTCCCGCCGGTACGCTGCGACCGCGACATGCGGACATCGCAAGTACGGCCGGCCCTTGCCGGTCGTCCGGCGACTACCTCCGAACATGATCACATAGATGAACTTTAAATAACATAAGGGGCTCGAAAATAGATGTACTGGTCGAGAAATTTGGAACGTAATTCAAAATGACCCGATAGCACTCAAGCCGGTCGTGGCGTGCGCTATATGCACAACCCACCACTTCGACCGATCCTTTCGGTCGTCCGGTAACTTCTTCCAACAACTAACACTTAAATGAACATAATATGACATATAAGGACTGAATTTACATAAATTGCTCAAGAGTTGTGGGATCAAAATTGAAATGGTTCGGAGGGTTCTAAATGGCATAACCGAGAATAATTAAGATGATGTACATGAACTTAATCACATGATTTGAACTTAACTTGCTAACAATAAACATATAAACATTAAAAGAGGGTAACAAACATTATACCCTTTCGATCGTTCGACGAAATAAATGAAACTTGCGTGATCCTGCTCGTAATTGGTGTGCGCGTTATGCTTGGACAAGGACTAGTGCATAAGTTATGCCTCTTATGATATGCTCTCGGTATTTTTATATTCTCTCAAATAGTGACTATCTTTCTCTTTACTTTGCATGATATAACCCACGACTTCTACTATATGAATAGGTAAAATAAAATGTTGGATGAAAATGAAAATATGACATAAATCATATGATGCCACTTGTTTAATTCTCACGCTTTGGTGGCCCCCCTTGGGCTTAGTCATCATTCTCATGAACTATTTAAATGCCACATCATGTTAAGAACCTAGGTTACTCACTTGTGCAACTTGCACATATTTTATTCCAAGCCAAACATCTCCACGGCAAATACTAAGGCCAAGACATGAATTTAATTAAAATTGTTCATGCTACTTACTTGATTATAAGCTAATGATTAATGATAGCTAATGGGTGGTGCATGCACATGACCTTAACTTAATATACTTTGGCTTAATATTTATTTTGATCGAATTTACTCGATTTCGGTCAGAAATTGACTTTGAAAACTTATACGATTATAACCTCGACTTAACCTTATTAATTCCAAACTCTTTTAATAAAACGAAATGGAATTATTTCTTAAACTTATCCGATTATTGAAATAATTAAACTGAATATCTTATCGACTAAAAGTCGAATTTTAACTGAAACTCAATAATTGGCTTGCACTTATCTTCTGACGATTAATCGAATATTCTCCAACTCGATTAATATGTCAACATTAGAATAATTAATCCCAACTCACTGATGGTCAATTATTTATATAAACGGACTAAGATTAATTACTAGACTTGGCTCGGTTAATAAATAAATAAAATTAACCGGATATACTTTTGACTTAACGTCGAACTTGAATCTTCATTAGCTGAATAACCTTAAAAATGAAAATTAACATGAATATTTATTAACAAAGGCTAGCTTATATTTAAAAGCTAGTATCTTTCCTTTATTAATAATATACAGGGCGTTACAGCACGTATTGCCTCTGCTAGTCTCCAGCCACACTCTGTCGGCGAGCACCCGAGTGCTATGCCGACTGGAGCCTCTCTTCCTCCTCTTACTGAGCAGAAATGCGGTCTTAACCGGGACCATCACGACATCTCGTGCAAGAGTTTCGTCTCTAGTGCTTTTGTAATATCCCGATATTTTATCGATATAAATTATGTTTTAGTTCTGATATAATAATGTTATTAATTATTATTGTCGGAATTAATCAGTTTCAGTCGAGATTACTGAAATATATTTTCGACGTACCGTTTACGTTCGAAATAATTTTGGTAATTAAGCATTATGTTTAATTAATAATTAAACATAAATTAAAGTGATTAATTAATAGTAATCATGTTGCTAAGGGCATAAAAGTCGTCCAATTATTCATAATATAAGGTAAAAGCCGTGAGCAATTAAGCAAATGTTCCAAAATTTTATCAATCTTTCTTAAGCCTTAAGGGGGAAATTTTTCTCCCAAATATTTCACCCCCACGTGTCATGTTAAGAAACTTAGTGGGGAGATTAGTCATTCTAAGCTTAGGTAGATGGAGAGCAAATGTCTTAAGCCAAATAGGCCACGTTGAGCTTACATCACACCATTCTCCCCCACGGCCTATATATAAGCATACAATAATAAAATATTCCCCCACTTTTCTTAAGACATATTCAGCATAATACCCCTCAAACTATTGCATACTAGCAGCAACTTTAAGAAGGCCAAGTTCTATATATTCCCTCAACTCCTTATACTATCGCACGGCAATTTGAGCATACGCACGGCCATCCTCGGACGCGCACATAGCCAAACCATCACCCCATCTTTCGTGTTCCGCCGAGAAATCAAAGAGGTAACTCCCTCCTCAGCTTATATTCATGTTGATAAGGTCATGTAAAGGTAAAGTGTTCGATCTATGTGCAAGAATTTCTAGGAAAGTCATGCTTAAGGCCGAGTATGCTTAAAGTAAGGTCACGATCGAATAACTTTTGATTTTCCCGGCAACTCTCGAACCATTAACGTTTATGATGGGTCTGCTCTCAGATCTGGAACGGTTTGGTAAGAAAACGTCCGGATCTGG
>CACSLK010024262.1:40969-63328 GCA_902706635.1 Striga hermonthica
CATCTCTATGCGCAACCATATCTTATAGCTATAAGTGATCTAGGGATTTTATCTTCAGTGTAAATATATGATAAATGCTTACTCTTAAAATAAAGTAATGCCTTATTATTTAATATAATTCCAATAGATTGTATTTACATGTAGAATACGTCCAATCTGATTGGAACGCCGGGTATACTACTCCAACAGCCCTGTCATCCGGCCACTGCTTAACCTGCATCCGTGAAGAGCAGGTGGGAATGAGCACAAATGATAAAGAAGTGCTCACTACTATGCACATAATAACATGTAAAGATGGTATGGTCGCAGCATGAATATAAATCAATCATCATCATGTCTCATCTCCTAACAATCACAACAATAACTCACTCATGTGCACATCTATCATTAGCCGCGGAAAGGGGATGCATAAACCCTAACGACAGGAGTGCGTGCCACTGTAACGGACACGGCCTTTCATTAGGTCTTAAGGAGACTTGCCTCGCAAGGGCAACCGTACCGTAACTCGACGGGGACAACCGTACCGACGGCCGTAACAGCTCACATCGATAGGCTACATGGTTCACCTTTATACATTGGTCATACCAACTAAACATTAAACAACACGTATGGCATAGACAATTTTATAAGTAAAACCCACCTGGATGATAACAAGCGAAAGCACAACAATAACGGGTAGGCGGCGAGCTCGGCTCGTCAAGTACCTACATTTATTGAAATAGTCCTATAAATGACTATTCAACTCATGACCAACTAATCATAACAATCACTTAGTCCAAATAAGCTCCCATAAGCATTTAATCAAAGAAATCTCATTTTCGAAAATATCACGTACGTTTTTCAAAATTTAACCCGGGCAGCATTTTTAAAATCGACATAACTTTCAGCACATAACTCGGATAAATATGATTTAAGTTGCACTAGAATCCTAAGACATGCATTTACATTTCTTATGAAGACACCAAAAGCAAATAAGGTCTTTTACAAGGAATTAAATCATCAAACATTCAAAACTGAGTAGCAGTCAAACATTTAGAACTTGTAACCGACTAGACTTCAGTAATTGCTAGATAACTGGAGCTACAGATATGATTTTAATGAGATTCAAAAACCATGTGATTGCTAACTCACATTTCTACAACTTTGCTGAAGACTACATTGGCAAATAATCACTACATAAATTAGTTTGGATACAAAATATTTGATTTATAAAATCTGCCCGAGACTAAATTTTTATATAAACAGTACCTCGGTATTTGTCCTCTAAATCATGCTACAAACCTCTAAATTATATGATTCTGGTATGCTTCGAAAGCTAAGAGATAGACCTACAATTTGTATTTAGAACAAAAAAGTAGATGAGATCTTTAAAATGGTGTAAAAGCTACTAACATTTAGAATCAATTTTCTGCCAAAGTGTAAAACCCTACTTCATGTATATCTACAATCATATGAACACAACTCGAGCTATAGATATCACCTTAACATGAATCATATCTCATTAGAAATATAATCAACAGCCCTATAACTTTCATGAAGACTATAAATTCACTAGATCACATTATGACACTATAAACAGGCCAAACATTATATAAACTCATGCTGCTGGGTCCAGAAAAACTGCTTGTATGATAAATTTGTAAAAATTATAACTCAAACAATATTAATCGGATTATCGAAATTCCAAAGCCTAGAGAAAGATAACAAGACGAACTACACTTTATATGAAGAACACATTTTCAGAAAACAATTACTTAATGTAATAACAGAGGCACATTACCTCCTTCAAGAAAATGAAAATGATGAGGAGAAATGAAAGAAGTGTTGCTCGGTTCTTCTACTTCTCTCCCTATCTTGCTTGAAATCCGACTTTTTTTTTCTATTTTATCAAGTTTTCTAAGATGTTATAAGGCTGAAAATGAGGTCTAGAAATGAAGAGGAAAGTGATGTATTTTTAGGAGAAAATTTTGAACAAGAATTAAACATATTATGTGAGGAGACAATTTGATCCCATCTACACCTAATGGACATGTTTGTCAACTAAATGATTCTAATGTATCATGGCTGATGAATCACGTCGATGTGAAGTAAATAAGGTGGAAATAGCTTAACTTAATGCTCTTGATGCTTACTAAAAAGATTGAGAAGAAAAATAATTTTTACGGAACCAAAATCGGACTTAAAATCCAACTTTAACTGAAAACCGAAGAGTTTGACTAAATTCTGATTTTAACTCTTCAAATTGGGTTTTGATAGCTGAAAAATATTATTAAAGAGATGAAAATATAATGGTCTTAAGGTCCGGTTGAATCGCTTCGATGTTCAGGTCGCAACGGTTTTGAAATTAATTCAAACGAACAACAATTCGGCTTACGCGATTAAACCGAAAATTCAAACAACAATTGATGAAATGAAATTGAACAAGATATATATAATCGCATAATCAAGACATATCAATAATAAAATGAGAGACCATTCATTAATACAAACTAAAAAAAAAATCTAACATCCTCACAGTTAAATTCGATTTACGCAATTACACTGAAATCGCCGAACTTCGAACATTTTACAATAAATGATCGAATACTTAAATATATTATTTAAGTATTACATATTGACAACATTACAACTGATAAATATAATCTCATAATTTAAAATTCGATAAATAAAATAATCCGAAAAATTCTATAAATCGAACGGGGCGTTACAATCTACCCACCTTACAAAGAATTTCGTTCTCGGAATTCGAAAACACAACAACTAAAAATAAAGAGAGTACAAGAAGGGAACATCAAATGTGAGGTTCGGGTACTCTCTCCGAATCTCGATCTCTCCCTGCCAAAAAAAAAATCTCACCCTCAACTTGACTACACTCACTGGACGTTGACGAGTACCCCTCCCAGTCTTTCCCTGATGGACCTTCGGTCCCAACAGGTTACCGGTACCTCCATACAGGTAGGGTTCTGCCTATCACGCAGCTCGCCACAATTTACACATACCTCGAGATCACGCACACATTCCCTCCATCACGAGGATAGAACGTGGCATGCATGCTCATAAGTCCCGGTGGTGGAGTCAACCATCAGGCTAAGCTATCGACTTGGTCGACAAACCATAATAATACGGACAATCATCACTTATACTCAAATCTGGTACATTTACAACACACGATTTTGTTTGATACCACTGACAAAGCCTCTCTCCTCCCCGACATGAACAACATCTCGTATGCGGTTTATGAAGTATAGGCTAGATACTCAATGACGATTTTCTTTCACGGAGTCGGTCTCCAACTGAGACTCAAGGCTCCGCCACACATTAATACGGAACTACTATCTCGCCATGTCGATAAAATCTCGCATGTGGCAAAGGAAACTAATCGACCAACCCCACACATCGAGGGTTGTTGATTAGGGAATTCACACATCGACTCGAAGGATCAACATACACTTTGACCAAAAAAAAAAAAATCTGGTTCAAAGACCTCTAAAAGGACAAGTTTGGACTGGGTTTAATGTACTGTCACCCGAGAGGTGACACACACACTGGCGCTGCATATGCGGGGCGCTGGGACACGTGCATGTACCTACTCGGATACCAACTACAAGGTTAAGGTTTGGCCGTATACACTGACCTGGGGAGTTTGGCGTTCGGTGATGGCGGCGGCAACTCTCGTGCGAGTCAACGATCGGCCACTGCAGTTGGCCTCACATCTCTCAGCACGGGCGTGCGGGCTCGGCCACCACTTCGCGTGGCTACACCCAGTCAAGTTCGGCACTCGGTTCGAAGCGCATTCCAGAAATTTTAATTTCCGTTTTTCACAATTCCTAAGTAATCTGATAGGACAAAGGATTTAACAACAACAATTTTGGTTTTTCTCGAATTCGAAAATTTCAAGGTCTCAAAATAACAGGGCATAAAACTGAGTTCCAAGTCCACCACCTTATTCCCAAACAACACACTCCAACCCATAAAAAAAAATACCCAACCTTAGAGATAGGCAAAAATCCTCAAAGGAAATCTAGTGCTGCTCTCTAGTCGAGGAGTCTTGGAGAACTGAGTTGTAATTAATTTGATAGTGTGATCTACCTTGTCAGATTGATCGCATTCTGCTCGGTCATTATACACGTATTCACAGTTTGCAAATAACCATCTCCTATTGTCAATCATGCACACCGACAATAGTGAAATGAGTAAGTATCCCAATAATTCATTGTGATATTATTATTACCGACATTTCACATCATCTTTCGGCTGCCATTAATGCACTTTGGTTGTGTATTCTGCCACACGTTATATTTTAATACTAAATTTATGACCGAAATCTTATCTCATACGCAATTTGCTCACTGACACACAAATTGAAGTCGTATCTCAGACGCGTCATTGTTCTATAAACAGATGCGGTAGATCCTTCAATCTTTAGCAATGGTCCGAATAACAAATGGATCTAGCACTTTCAAATATTCGCAACTTTTACTCCTTTCTTCCACTTAATATCATAAAGAAAATTTATCTGTCTCGCGTGGAAAGATTGAGAATGCTAATGTTCCATAAAATTCCAAACGATATACGATGGCTGATTGAAGCAAAAGTTCGAGTATCTGGCGAGTTTCCCAATGCATACAAATATATGACAGGTATGGGTAGAAGTACTTTTGCCAAGAAACGAAGAGCTAAAAGAATAGGCGGCTGCTATAAATGTGCTCGTTGGAATTGTGACACACGATGTACGTCTTTAGGATTTGTGTCCAATAATCGAGAAGATAAAATAGCTTTTATAAAGGATGGTTTGAGTAAAGAATCTTTAGATCAAACAATTCAGCAGATTCTTGAGACACATCCAAGTGGTTACGTGCATCGAGAGCTAATGTCTTTATGGACTCAATTCAAAAATGAAGAAGAACGTTATAGTCTCGAAAATATATTATCAAGAGATCCGGTCTTTAAGCACTGTTCTTGTTAGTACAATTTAATAAAATGTATTGTATAGAAAATCTTATCGTTGCTGACAAATAAGATTCATTTGTCGACAACTTTATCCCTTTTAAAAGGCGAGTCCTTCTTCATAGCCAAGTGTCTCGCAAAATAAATGGCTACATCAGAGTCTTCTCATAGTAGCAAACTTCTTCAACCAATCAAAACCATATGTGTTCTTGGTGGTTCTAAATTCGCCAATTTTCCTCATAATCTCAATATTGTAAGTCAACTGATGAGAGAGTTAGGGAAACAAAAGATCAACTTACTGTATGGAGGAACTAGCTTCATCTTCTTTGATAACCTTTTAATGGCTGCAAAATGTTTTGGTATAGAGGTGAGAAGTATCATCCCTTTTTATCTAACTTCAACAAAGGTTGTCAAAGATTCTACAAGTTTGATGCTCACTCTTTCTATGTATGACTGCACGATGGCTATGGTAAATGGTTGTGATGCTTTCATCGTTCTTCCTGGTGGTTATGGAACATTAATGACAATGTTTACCATTGCTTCTTGGGCAGAATTGAAACTTCATAACAAACCCATAGGTCTCTTGAATTTTAATAACTTCTTTCACGGTTTGCTTGGATTCCTAGATGAAGGAGTGTATCAAACTTTTATATCTCCTTTAAAGAGAGAAATATTTAAGTCTGCAGACACACCAGCTGGACTTATCAAAAAGCTTCAAGACAGCATCACAGTTCAAGATTTTGTGGAAACACAAGGAGTCAAACGCAAAAGAGCTTTTGATCCTTTAGATCTCTCATTGTGAACCCTTATAACCATAATGGGTGGCAGAGTTACGGAGTCTTGTACTCTTGAGACGCACCCTCACTTTATGTATATATTATCTTGTATTAGTTGAGGATTCACTTTTACTTTATATTTATTTTCCTTTATCTTATGCCCCTGTATTAGGTTCTTAGTAATAATGATATCCTCCACAGTGTGCTTGAATCTTCATGTATCTTTTCTGTTTCTTCATGTTTGACTTTCAAGGTTACTAAGTCTTTATCTTTTCAAATAGTTTGATTGTGTAAAAATATACTTCTTCTAGTATATGCTTGATTCACACCTCAATACTACTTGATTCTTGATTGAAAAATTTTCTTAATTCAAATGTTCATTTGGATTTCCTCATAATCGATACCTTAAGAACATACGACTCTATTGATACCTATGAGAAAATGTCATTCCTCTTTGACACGAGTAATATCTCATGTGAGATTTAGAAAATGCCGACTAACTATTCGGTAACAATCCCTCTGGTTGTCAACTGATCCAGACGTTTGAGTGATCCCACACATTCTAGACATCTCGGTTGTCTAATCTCAATAAGACATCCTGACGTTAGTCACCAGAAAGCTATGGTGCACAATTGCAAATCTCATTTATCGATGAGATATTTCGCACTAAGTGCTAACTTGAAATTTAAAGAAATTCTAGGGTCATAACTAATCTCAAATGCAACTAGAGTTCTCCTAGTTGAACACTAGAATTCGAATCATAACAAAGGTAGATAAAACATCTACTACCACCCAAAATTTCGACAATCCATCTCATAAGTAGTTCCACTACTACTTAGGCAAGAATACAAAAGTTACAATTTACATTATGAGTATTTTCATTGATACTTATATAAACACATACCTTAAGCAGCGCGGAGTGATGAAGACGAGTGGTCATAATACAAGGTCTAAATACATAATCACATATAAACCAGTCTACAAAAACGCAGACTGGCTCTGATACCAAACTGTAACACCCCACTTTGATTTTAAAGAAATCTCGAGCTTTCTAAAAACCAGAACAAATTTTTCGAATTCATTTTCGAAAGTCAAGGGCATTAACCAACACAATTTAACTAGTCCAAGTCGTGACTTCACGGGGATTCTTAAACCCGATTTTTCACAAGGTTTTCATTAACCTGATTCACATCTTAACATAATAATTGATATGAACAATGGAACTTCAAAAATTAATCACCATGAATATCCAAGGTTCAAAAAGGGTTTACCAAATTATTTCCCAAACATCAAGCATAGTTCAAAAACAGTTTCATATGTTCAAAATATGAATAGGGTTCATAAAGACCACATTATTAAAACGGAAGCAAAATGAAATAACTAATAGATCACCACTCGCCATTCGCCCCGTCATCCGGCCACTGCTTAACCTGCATCCGTGAAGAGCAGGTGGGAATGAGCACAAATGATAAAGAAGTGCTCACTACTATGCACATAATAACATGTAAAGATGGTATGGTCGCAGCATGAATATAAATCAATCATCATCATGTCTCATCTCCTAACAATCACAACAATAACTCACTCATGTGCACATCTATCATTAGCCGCGGAAAGGGGATGCATAAACCCTAACGACGGGAGTGCGTGCCACTGTAACGGACACGGCCTTTCATTAGGTCTTAAGGAGACTTGCCTCGCAAGGGCAACCGTACCGTAACTCGACGGGGACAACCGTACCGACGGCCGTAACAGCTCACATCGATAGGCTACATGGTTCACCTTCATACATTGGTCATACCAACTAAACATTAAACAACACGTATGGCAGAGACAATTTTATAAGTAAAACCCACCTGGATGATAACAAGCGAAAGCACAACAATAACGGGTAGGCGGCGAGCTCGACTCGTCAAGCACCTACATTTATTAAAATAGTCCTATAAATGACTATTCAACTCATGACCAACTAATCATAACAATCACTTAGTCCAAATAAGCTCCCATAAGCATTTAATCAAAGAAATCCCATTTTCGAAAATGTCACGTACGTTTTTCAAAATTTAACCCGGGCAGCATTTTTAAAATCGACATAACTTTCAGCACATAACTCAGATAAATATGATTTAAGTTGCACTATAATCCTAAGACATGCATATACATTTCTTATGAAGACACCAAAAGCAAATAAGGTCTTTTACTAGGAATTAGATCATCAAACATTCAAAACTGAGTAGCAGTCAAACATTGAGAACTTGTAACCGACCAGACTTCAGTAATTGCTAGATAACTGGAGCTACAAATATGATTTTAATGAGATTCAAAAACCATGTGATATCTAACTCAAATTTCTACAACTTTGCTGAAGACTACATTGGCAAATAATCACTATATAAATTAGTTTGGACACAAAATATTTGATTTATAAAATCTGCCCGAGACTAAATTTTTATATAAACATTACCTCGGTATTTGTCCTCTAAATCATGCTACAGACCTCTAAATTATATGATTCTGGTATGCTTCGAAAGCTACGAGATAGACCTACAATTTTTATTTAGAACACAAAAGTAGATAAGATCTTTAAAATGGTGTAAAAGCTACTAACATTTAGAATCAATTTTCTGCCAAAGTGTAAAACCCTACTTCATGTATATCTACAATCATATGAACACAACTCGAGCTATAGATATCACCTTAACATGAATCCTATCTCATTAGAACGATTATCAACAGCCCTATAACTTTCATGAAGACTATAAATTCACTAGATCACATTATGACACTATAAACAGGCCAAACATTATATAAACTCATGCTGCCGGGTCCAGAAAAACTGCTTGTATGATAAATTTGTAAAAATCATAACTCAAACAATATTAATCGGATTATCGAAATTCCAAAGCCTAGAGAAAGATAACAAGACGAACTACAATTTATATGAAGAACACATTTTCAGAAAACAATTACTTAATATAATAACAGAGGCACATTACCTCCTTCAAGAAAATGAAAATGATGAGGAGAAATGAAAGAAGTGTTGCTCGGTTCTTCTACTTCTCTCCCTATCTCTCTTGAAATCCGACTTTTTTTTTCTATTTTATCAAGTTTTATAAGATGTTATAAGGCTGAAAATGAGGTCTAGAAATGAAGAGGAAAGTGATGTATTTTTAGGAGAAAATTTTGAACAAGAATTAAACATATCATGTGAGGAGACAACTTGATCCCATCTACACCTAATGCACATGTTTGTGAACTAAATGATTCTAATGTATCATGGCTGATGAATCACGTCCATGTGAAGTAAATAAGGTGGAAATAGCTTAACTTAATGCTCTTGATGCTTACTAAAAAGATTGAGAAGAAAAATAATTTTTACGGAACCGAAATCGGACTTAAAATCCAACTTTAACTGAAAACCGAACAGTTTGACTAAATTCTAATTTTAACTCTTCAAATTGGGTTTTGATAGCTGAAAAATATTATTAAAGAGATGAAAATATAATGGTCTTAAGGTCCGGTTGAATCGCTTCGAAGTTCAGGTCGCAACGGTTTTGAAATTAATTCAAACGAACAACAATTCGGCTTACGCGATTAAACCGAAAATTCAAACAACAATTGATGAAATGAAATTGAACAAGATATATATAATCACATAATCAAGACATATCAATAATAAAATGAGATACCATTCATTAATACAAACTAAAAAAAAATCTAACATCCTCACAGTTAAATTCGATTTACGCAATTACACTGAAATCGCCGAACTTCGAACATTTTACAATAAATGATCGAATACTTAAATATATTATTTAAGTATTACATATTGACAACATTACAACTGATAAATATAATCTCATAATTTAAAATTCGATAAATAAAATAATCCGAAAAATTCTATAAATCGAACGGGGCGTTACAATCAAAGTGGGGTGTTACAGTTTGGTATCAGAGCCAGTCTGCGTTTCTGTAGACTGGCACATATGTGATTATGTGTTTAGACCTTGTGTTATGACCACTCGTCTCTGTCACTCCACTCTGCTTAAGGTATGTTTGTTTAAGTATTAATGAAAATACTTGATATGTAAATAGAACACATGTGGTAATGAAACTACTTGTGGTGTAATTGTTATTTTTGGGGCTTAGGACCTATCCACCTTGATTTAATCGAACTCTAGTGTTTATTGGCGAACTCTAGACTTCTATAAGTATTGATTATTTTGTTTGTTTTTGTGCTAAACTTTGTTCGGCTTATTCAATGTAAAAGTATGAATACTCGCAACAACAACCGTAACCGTCAGACATCCCCGACTCCTTTCCCGCCTCGTCGTCATCACTAGGCCCCTCTGGCCATGGACCTCACTCAGCTTATCGTCCAGTTTCAGGGGATGAATGCACCCACTTTTGCGGGGACTGAGAACCCCACAGCGGTGCTGGAGTGGATGAAAGAGCTGGATAAAATTTTTGCGGTACTCCCCCTCCCTGACCGCCAGCGAGTGTCCCTAGCAGCTTATCAGATGAAGGAGGACGCCTCTGACTGGTGGATTGACCACTGGGCCCGGAGGCCAGAGGCGGAGCTTCATGCTCTGACTTGGGAGCAAATGAAAGTGATGGTGCGCAGCAAGTTCCTTCCCCAAAGCTTTTGGGATAGGATGGAGCATGAGTTCTACCACTTGCAGTAGGGCAGCTCCACAGTGGACGAGTATATCCGTACCTTCACCCGCATGTGCCTTTTTGCGGGCGACGCAGTGAACAACGATGCCAAAAAGGCCCGCAAATTTCTCAAGGGGCTCAACCAGAGGATCCGTGAACTGGTGGGAAGTCACGGGCCGATGTCTTTCGCCGACACTGTTAGTCGGGCTCAGGAGGTAGAGAGTTGTCTCATTCCGATAGCTCCAGTTCCTTCTTATTATCATGCCTCCCAGCCATCTCAGGCCGTTGTCAGCATGCTCAGCCCATCTCATCTGTGCCGCCCGGCTCTAGTTCGGGCAAGAGGAAGTCCGACTTCCAGAACAAGAAGAAATGAAAGAAGGGGAATTTCGATAGACGCGACAACCGGTCCTCCACTGGCCAAACCTGCCCGAAATGCGTCTGATCCCACAGTGGCGAGTGCTTAGCTAACCAACGCAACTGCTTCAACTGCAACCGTCCGGGACACTATGCCAATGTCTGCCGTGAGCCAAAGAGACAACAACAGCAGCAGCTTCCCCCACCACCTCCTCATCAGCAGCAGCAACCCCCACCGTTCCAGCAGAGGGCTGGGGGTCAGGCCCGAGTCTACACCATCACCCATGATGAGGCCGCTCGCAATGCAGGTACCATGTCCGGAATGCTTTCGATATCCTATGTGCCTGTTTTTGCCTTATGTGATACCGGTGCTACCCATTCGTTTATCTCATCTCGTTGTTTGGAGGCTTTATCTATTGGCACCGTGCATACTTGTGATCCTCTCGAGGTTAGTTTAGCCTCGGGAAAAATTATTATCTCTGATTCAGTGGTTCTCAATCTTCCTATTTGTATTGGTGGTCGACTTCTGGAGGCCGATGCGTATGTAATTGATATGCGAGACTTTGACGTGATCTTGGGCATGGACTGGCTCACCCGTTACTGAGCCGATATCCGGTGCCAGGAGCGCGAAGTCACCCTCTACCCCATTGCCGATCAGCCTGTTGTGTTCTTTGGGGTGAGTTCGAGGACTGTGCCTCGGGTCGTCTCTTCTATGCAAGCTAGGAAGAGCCTTTCCAAGGGTAGCTGTCAAGGCTATCTTGTTTCCATGGTATCCGATGATGTCGATGAGCGGGTGCCCGAGAGAGTATCTATTGTTTGCGAGTACCTCGACGTCTTTCCTGATGACATACCCGGAGGACCGCCCGACTGCAAGGTGGAGTTCACCATTGACCTAATTCCAGGAGCCGGTCCCGTTTCTAAGGCCCCTTACCGTATGGCACCGAAGGAGCTTAAAGAGCTCAAGGTCCAGATCCAGGAGTTGCTGAAGCTTGGTTTCATTCGTCCAAGTGTCTCGCCGTGGGGTGCGCCTGTCCTATTCGTGAAGAAGAAAGACGGATCTATGCGCATGTGCATTGACTACCGGGAGTTGAATGCCCTTACAGTCAAGAACAAGTATCCCCTTCCCCGTATTGTGGACCTTTTCGATCAGCTGAGAGGAGCCAGCGTCTTCTCGAAGATTGACTTGCGTTCTGGCTATCATCAATTGAAGATCAGAGAGTCGGATATTTCTAAGACTGCTTTCCGTACCCGCTATGGCCACTATGAGTTCGTAGTCATGCCTTTCGGACTCAGCAATGCCCTGGCCGTTTTCATGGACCTTATGAATAGGGTCTTTCATCCCTTCCTGGACCAGTTCGTGATTGTGTTCATCGACGACATCCTGGTCTATTCCCGAGATATCGATCAGCACAAGGAGCATTTGAGGATTGTGCTGGAGACTCTTCGCCGCGAGAAGTTGTATGCTAAGTTCTTGAAGTGCGAATTCTGGCTGAACCGCGCGGCATTCCTTGGCCACATTGTGACAGCGAGAGGCATTGAAGTGGATCCCAGCAAGATTGATGCGGTGAGTAAGTGGGATACGCCGAGAAGCACAGCGGATGTTCGTAGTTTCCTGGGGTTAGCAGGATACTACAGGAGATTTATCGAGGGCTTCTCGAAGATAGCCCAGCCACTGACCAACCTTACGAAGAACGCCGTGAGGTTCCATTGGAGTTCTCAGTGCGAGGAGAGTTTCCAGGAGTTGAAGAGGAGACTCACTACCGCGCCTGTCCTATCTATACCCGACCCTACTTTGGAGTTCACCATCTATAGTGATGCTTCGAAGATGGGTTTGGGATGTGTCCTTATGCAGCAGGGAAAGTCGTGGCCTATGCTTCGAGGCAGCTGAAGCCTCACGAGCAGAACTACCCCACTCATGATCTCGAGTTAGCTGCAGTTGTCCACGCCTTGAAGATTTGGCGGCACTATCTCTATGGAGGCAAGTGTGAGATCTTTACCGACCATAAGAGCCTGAAGTACATATTCACTCAGAAGGAGCTGAACATGAGGCAGCGTAGATGGTTGGAGCTGGTCAAGGACTACGACTGCACCATTAGCTATCACCCTGGGAAAGCTAATGTGGTAGCCGATGCCCTTAGTCGGAGGAGTTATGGCCAGCTGTCTTGCTTGTTCACCAGGCAGGATGTTCTTCTTCGGGAGTTCGAGCGATTACAACTGGAGGCAGTGGAGTCGACTTCGACAGCCGGGGGCGTATTGGCCTCTTTGGTTGTGGGACCGACTCTTCGAGAGAGGATAGTCGCCGAGCAACCGAATGACCGATTCTTATGCCGTATGAGGGAGTTGTCAGCAGCTGGTAGAGTTGGTGGTTTCGCAGTCGCATCCGATGGAGCCTTGGCCTTCGAGGGTAGACTTTGTGTTTCGAGGGTGTGGGAACTGCGGAGAGAGATTTTGAGGGAGGCCCATAGTGCCTCGTACACCATCCATCCTGGTAGCACGAAGATGTATCAGGATCTGAGGAAGTCTTTCTGGTGGCGAGGCATGAAGAGGCAGGTAGCGAAGTTCGTGCATGGGTGCCTGGTGTGTCAGCAAGTGAAGGCTGAGCGCCAGAAACCGAGAGGGTTATTGCAGCCCCTCGAGGTTCCCATGTGGAAGTGGGAGTGCATCACCATGGATTTCCTAGTAGGATTGCCGAGATCGAGGAGCGGGTATGATTCGATTTGGGTGATAGTGGATCGCCTTACAAAGTCTGCCCATTTTCTGCCTGTCCGGACGACCATGAAGGCGAGTGATTACGGCGAATTGTTCGTCAAGGACATTGTCAAGCTTCATGGAGTGCCCGTGGATATTGTTTCGGATCGAGATGCCAAGTTCACATCCCAGTTATTGAGGACGTTGCACCGAGCCATGGGGACGAGGTTGGAGTTCAGTACAGCCTTCCACCCCGAGACAGATGGTCAGTCGGAGCGTGTGATCTAGTACTTGGAGGATATATTGAGGGCTGTGGTCTTGGACCGAAGCCTGACTTGGGAGTATGCCCTTCCGCTAGTCGAGCTGACCTACAACAACAGCTACCACTCTTCGATCAAGATGGTCCCGTACGAGGCATTGTATGGACGTAAGGTCCGGACCCCTCTGTATTGGGATGAGGTTGGAGAAAGGAGGATTACAGGACCGGATTTTGTTCAGAGTACTGCTGCGACCGTTGAGGAGATCCGGAAGACCATCAGGTCCGCCCAGGAGAGGCAGAAGGTCTATGCCGACCGGGAGAGACATGAGCATGAGTATGCGGTAGGAGATCATGTCCTTCTGAAGGTTTCACCCATGCGAGGTGTGATTCGCTTCGGAAAGAAAGGGAAGCTTAAACCTCGCTATATTGGGCCGTTCGAGATCCTCGACCGAGTCGGGAACTTAGCGTATCGGCTGGCTTTACCACCAGACTTGTCGGGTGTGCACGACGTATTCCATGTCTCGATGCTTCGGAAGTATGTGCATAATCCTGATCATGTGGTGGACTTCGGCGAACTGCAGGTCGAGCGAGACCTTACCTATGAGGAGGTGCCAGTAGCTATTCTGGATCGGAAGGTCCATCAGCTGAGGAACCGGGCAGTGAGCTTGGTGAAGGTGCTGTGGAGCCGACACGATGAGACCGAGGAGACTTGGGAAAAGGAGGCCGAGATTAGGAGGCGTTATCCGAACTTTGAGTTCTGAGTTCTCCATTGTATTTTATCGCTTGCTAGTTTTATTTTCGAATTCCGAGGACAGAACTCTTTGTAAGGTAGGTAGACTGTAACGCCCCGTTCGTTTATGAATAAATTAGATTATTTTATTATTATTATTATTGTTGTTATTATTATTATCACTAATGTTATTATTATTATGTGTTTATTTATATTTAATTATCTAATTGCCTAAATGATTTAATGTGCTTAATATGTATTAAGTGTAAATATTATATGTCTAATTATTAATTAAATTGCTAATTTTATATTTTGATTACTACTATTATTATTTTTAAATAATGAGTTTTATATATAGTCTGGATTTTTTTTATTTTATTAATCGTGCGTTTAATCGAGCTTGAAATTAATCTTTGGACCAATTTGAATTGAATCCTAAGCCTCATTTATTTTAAATGGCCCAAATTTCTTGCTTTAATATTGGCCAAAATGGAGGTGTTATTTGGCCCATTTATTTATCCAATTCTTGGCCTATTTAGGTAATGTTTCTCTTGGCCCATTTTGTACAATTATCTTGGCCCACTTCTCCTCACCTACACGTTCAAAGTCTGTTGAAACATTCTTCACCGACCTCCGCCAAGATCTCGCCATTCACGCACGTCTCTCACTCTCCCCTTCATAAGACTCGTTCGAGAGTTGTTCCTTATCATCAGATAGCACCAGTTTTTACTTTCTCTCAGCATTCCATCGCTCAATATTCTTAAAAAAAAATTAAAAAAAAAAATAAATTCTGTCGCCATTGAAAACGGCAAGCAGAAGCTCGATATCGGACGTCCCCTCAGAACAACCGCGGTCATCCATTTCCAGCCGCTGTCCACCATTAACGAGCTCTGTTTTCCCGGTAACAGCCCGTGACGAAAACTCTCCACCATATTCCGGCGAGCATCTTCGAGGAGTCCGGCCGTCGCCGACACCCTCCACAGCAGTTAACCAGCCGTCGCCAAGTCCAGTGAAGCAGTCGTTCGTGAGCTGCGTTGTTTCCAAGGTTTCGAATTTCGAGGCTCCTTTCGATCGTACGTGCGGCCCGTCCTCCGACCGTTTGTCCGATAGCTCGTAGATTCCCGAAGACGGGTAATCTATTTCGAACCTTCTGGTTTTATTAACTCGCTCGTATGCTGTCGTTGGCTCTATCGTATTCATGGAATCGTTTTCCGTTGATTGACATATGTGTATCGGATAGTATTCGTTTGGTTTATTTATGTTCGTGGATTATTCGGGGATGATTGGAACTCTCGTATATCGTGTTAAATGAGTCTCTTTGCTGCTGTGAGTAATTCGTTTAGGTCCGGAGTCTCGTTTTTGTTTTTCAAGCCATATTATTGTGGGTTCCATTTTCGTTTCAAAAACCCATTTTTAAAATATTCCGAATTCTGAGAAATATGTATCTTTCGAATATGCATGATTTTTTTTATCGAGCCTGAGTTGCCGTTGGATTTTGTGAGTTTGGTCGTGAATCATTTTGCAGCTTCTGTAACTTTTCCCAAGTATGTACTCTGTCTTTTATTTCTTCTCTGCTGTCGTCCTTTTTTTTTGTTTTAATTTACCAGCAAACTATTCAGTTAAAAAGATAAAATTTTGTTTAATGTTGCATCCTAGTGTGTGGTGCAGCGGTTGTCTGCGTTGCCTTCCTTGAGCTTGGTCACTGGTTCGAACCCCAGCCCCCGCATAATATTTTTTTTATTAAGTATCAGCTGCTCCAGGCGCGCGGGCTTCTTAGCCCGCATTAGGCCCGCGCGCGGCCCGTCTCCATCAGCAGATGCCGCCCGTGTGGCCTGAACCCCAGCCCGCAAGCCTTCAGCCCTTAAGCCTTGGGCCAGACCTTTATTTCGGCCCAATTGCCTTATCTGTGGCCCAAATTTGCACCTAAGGCCCAACTGTTGGGCAGCCTTTGGCCAGCATGTTAGCAGCTCGGCCCAATTGACCTTTTTGTCCTATTTTGAGTTCCGAAAGTCCTTTTTCGTACCTAATTCAATTTTAAAAGTATTTTTAAAAAATGATAAAATTTTGGGAAAAATTATTTTGAGTCCCGAGACTCCATTTTTGTTCCCCGAGTCTTTTCTTTTAAAATTTTGAGAGTTCCAAGTCCACGAAAAATCCGATTATGACCCTTAAGCCTTAAAATTTTATTAAGTATGGGTTTGTGTTAAATTCGAGCAGTGAGATAGATTATTTATATATTATCTCGCTTAAATGTAGGTGTTTGAGGAGTCGAGCCCTCGACCTACGAACTTGCTATTGTGTGCAATATTCTACGGCAATTTCCAGGTGGGTTGTAATTGTAAAATTTGTTATGCCATATGTGTTTATCATGATGCTGACTTGGTATGATTTTAGTATGTACATAAACCATGTAGCCTATCGGCGTGAGCAGATTCGGCCGTCGGTACGGTTGTCCCCGTCGATGTAATACGGTTACCTGCGAGGTAAGTCTCCGTAAGACCTAATGAAAGGCCGTGCCTTGTCGTATGGCACGTACCCCCATGAGTTAGGGTAATGAATCCCCTTTCCTTGGCTAATGAAAGATGTGTACACGTGGGTATTATGTTGTGATGTGATTAGGAGACGTGACAGATTTATTGTTTTATGTTCATACTCTAACCATACCTTCTCTTCATTATTTATGTTGTGATATATGTGCATAGTGGTGAGCACGCTTTTCATCTTGTGCTCATCCTCACCTGCTCTTCACCGATGCAGGTTAAGCAGGAACTGGGTGACGAGAAGAGGCGAGTGGGTCAGTCATATCATTATGCATTTTATGCTTCCGCAGTAATAAATAAAACTTTATGAATATTTATGTTAAGACTTGATTAAACCTTTTTCCAAAACTTATGGCATGTTTGTTTTTGGGAAATTTGTGGAAACCTTGATTATTGAGTATGATGATGTGGTTTGATTATTCATGTTGAGTATTAAGTCTCGTATGATATGTTTTGGTTAATGAAAACCATTTGTGAAAACCGGGTAATGAATCCCCGTGGGCCCAGATAAGACTTGGGTTATGAAAATGTTGTTTAACACCCACTAAATTTTCGAAAATGATCTCGAAAAATTTGTACTGATTTTTGAAAAATCTGGAATTTCTGTAAAATCAAAGTGGGGTGTTACACGCGCGCCCAGTTCTCCCGCTGCTCGCTGCCCGCGCGTACCTTCCTTCGCCCGCGGCCTGCTCGCCTACCACGCACCCGCGTGCACCCATTGCTGACCGCGTGCTGACCACCCGCTCCCGCGCATCACCGCTTGATGCGCACCTTTCGCCCGTTCGACCATCGGTCACCCCCGACCACTCTTCGGCCTCGACAACCACTTCCGTATCAAGCATGTCCTGCGGCAACTGGGCGCGCACTACTGACGGACTGGACGCGTGCGTGTGCCTGGCGCATCGCAGCGTCAGCCTGGGCACTGCCCCGCGCTATGTACGCGGGCGCAGGCGCTGCTGGGCACTGTTGGGCGCTGTCGGGCGCCGCAGCAGTCACTAGAACTCGAACGCGCACGCTGGCGCGCGCGATGACTGGCTGGCGTGCCGCTGGCGCTGCCAGCAACTGCCTCTGCGGACAGGCAACGCGCAGCGCCTCGCGGGTGATGTGGAAGTGGCTAGGCAGCTCAAGAACGCCGCAAGTAGAGCTTACCATGCGCGCAAGAGGCAGGCATGGGCGACGGCAGAAATGCGCGCACTGGAGCATAGTGCGCGCAAGGGGTGTGAAAATAGCCCGGTCAAGGGGGAGAGCGATCACGCATGCGAGATGGGCAAGCAGGGGTTGGCCAGCGGGAACGCACGGTTGGCGCGCGCGAAGAACACGGACGCCTATCACGAACAGGCCAGGGGCGCGGGGAACGCGGACATGGGTGAACAGGACGCGCGGGCCACGGTACTCGGGAGCGCGCGCGCAGAAGGATCGTGCAGCGGGGCAGCACGCGCGCACAAGCCCTCAGTCCTCGAGGAATGCGGACAACCAGGCGGGGGGCACGCGCGCGCTGAGGCGACGGGAAGCAACGGCGTGCATGGCACGCTGGATGGGCGACACGCGCGCGAGAGGGACGGAGCCCTAGTCCTCGAGGACTAGGGCATGGGCGATGGCGGCAACCGACCTAAGGGTGTGCGTGCGCAAGAGTATGGGAGAGAGAGAGAGAATTGCTTGGAGTGCACACCAAGAGATCTAGTTTTCAACTAGCATTATATTTTCTAGCTTGTTTAGGATTCCTAATATTTTATTGCTTTATTATTCCCCTAGGTAGATTATGCTTAGATATATTTGGTGCCTATATAAAGGCCCTTACCCCATGTTATTTTGAATCATCCAAGAAATCAATAGAACTCTAGAACTTTGTTCTTCCAACTTTGCTTTAGTCTTTTCACCAAAATACTATTGCAATTTTATCGTTTCAATAGGCGCGGTTGTGGCTAGAGAAACACTATCGGCGATTCAAGGCGTGGGTTAGCAGCTTATCGGCAGTCGAAACACACGATCCTCATCATTGGTGCTTTCATTGAGAGGTGTTGATCGTGTGTTTTTCTTCTATCCCATTCCCTTTCTTTTTCTCTTCAATTTTTCGTCCCCCCCTTATCAAAAAAAATAATATATATATATACTTCGTTCATCATCATCACCATCGTCTCCCACCACGAGTCCACAAAGCAAAGAGCAGAGAGAAGAAGGAAAAGCCATGGCCAACAAGGAGATGAAGGATAAGATCGATAATCTTGACATCCAGATGCGAAGTATGAGCGAGGTTATGGAAGGAAGGCTGGGATCGCTTGACGAAAGTCAAAACAACACCAACGCTGTTGTCACACGACTCGAACAGCGATTAGAGGAGGTCTTGCGAGCGTTCCAGCAGCAACCCCCACATCATCGCGATGATCCTCCAAGGCGCGAACCGCGCCCACACGCCGAGCACGCCGATCGCACGCAATCACCACGGCGCGAGGATCGACGCGAGCAACGACGCGCGCGAAAACACGACGAGGACCGGCGACGCGGAGGTTACGAGCACGAGGATGAGTTCGACCGGCGGTCACAAGCATCCACCAACCGTGAGCGGCCTAAGCCTGACAAGCCGAGGTTCGTAATGTCCATCTTCAGGGTAGTGATCCGGAGTCGTGGCTCAACCGAATCGCACAATATTTCGAACTAAATGAAACTGATGGCCACGATCGAGTAAGGTACGCAGCATTCTACTTAGATGGTGAGGCCAACGTATGGTGGCAGTGGCTTTTCCGGATCTACCGTAGGCGGCAGCAGGTCATTACATGGGCTGATTTTGAGAGAGAATTGCTTACTCGATTTGGCACGTCCGATTACCATAATTATAATGAGGCGCTCGCGCGAATCCGACAGACAGGCAATTTGCGTGAATACATCAAGGAGTTTGAACGACTGGCCTGTCGCGTGCGTGATTTGTCTGAAGATGCGCTAGTAGGGGCCTTCGTAGCTGGACTGAGATTCGATCTAGCCGCAGAAGTCCGACTGGAGCGGCCGGACAGGATGCATAACGCCATGGAGGTGGCCCGCCGACGAGAAGACCATCTAGCCGCTACGCGAAGGGGACGGGCGGATATGCGATACACTGACACGCGGCGCACGGGGCCAAACCCAGCCATGGCCGGCGCACGGCCGAGCGTCAGCAATCGGCCAGCGGGGTCGAGAGTGAGGCGGCTGTCTCCCGAGGAAGTTAAACGTCGACGAGAGAAAGGCTTATGTTTTAAATGCGAGGAGAAGTTTACACTGGGTCATCAGTGTAAGCAAGCCTTTATGATCGAAGTTGCTAATCCCGATGAGGAAGGATCTGAGAACGAGGAGGAACCACATTAGGATATCGTAGTTGAAGGGCCTAACGAAGAGGCGGAAATCTCAATGCACGCGATGGCCGGGATACGAGGGCCTCGAACGATGCAGTTGCCGGCCTGGGTCAAGGATCGAAAGGTGGTGGTACTAGTAGACAACGGGTCATCACACAACTTCATCAATGCCGAGTTGTCCCAAAAGCTGAACTTACCAACCACGAATATTGAACCTTTTGAGGTACGGGTAGCCAATGGTGAGAGGCGGCAATGCACTAAATCCTTTCGGAAGGTGCCAATCAGGTTCAGCGGAGTTACGGTGAAGGCTGATCTCTATGCCTTACCTATGTGATGCGGAAGTGGGTTCCGAGCCCCGACGACAAGAAGATCCAAGAGGCGAGGCGACCCGATGAGGCTGGAAAAAGGGCCAAAACGACGCACCCATGGCCATCGGGCGAGTGTTCGAAGGAGGTCGGCGAGCACTTGGAGTCAGCTGGCGACGAGGGTACGAGTACAAGCGAAAAGCGCGCATCGTGCCTTGATGCGCGCAAGGGGTCGAATAAGCGGAGATGTGCACGCGAGTGCACGGTTGACGACGGTGGTGTCGAAGGGCAGGCCTCGGACGCTGGGGGGACGCGCGAGGCGCAAGGCAGTTGTGCGGGCGAAGCAGGAGCCGGTGGCGTGCGCGGGACTCGCGTATGTGGCAAGGACGCGCGGGGTTTAGACAGCGATGATCAGGGGCGCGCGACAGCGCGCAAGTACGAGGCAAGCGCGGGCGATGGCCTAGACCGCGTAGGCATAGGAGTACCGGACGACGACTGCAGGGCGCTAGGCGACATACGCGAGGAACAATGCAAGAACAAGGGTGCAAGCCTAATCCTCGTAGGAATAGGCAAGGCGCGAATACTAATCCTCGCAGGAATAGGAATAGCAGTTAAGTGCCGGAATGCACGTGGGAGATCGGTGACGGGAGTAATCCTCGGAAGATCAGGAAACGTAACCGAGAGCCTATTCCTAGTAGGAATAGGAATGGTGAATATGGGCTCGAGGCATAATCGTACAAGGAATAGGAGTGGCGCAGCAGGCGCGCGAGACCTAGTCATCGAAGGACTAGGCGTATGGCAACGGGACACGGCAGGCGCAGCGATAACGAGATGGCGCGCGCGTGCGGGGGCAGCGCGCGGGATGCCTAAACGCAGTAGGCGTAGGCGAGAGCTGATGGGGCGCACGCGCAAGGGCGAAGTCGGCGCGGCCTGGGCTCGCGCACGAGCGTACGCGTGCGACGCGTGGAGGGCGTGCAACGTTAGGCGGCGAAGGATTGGGAGACTTGAGCATTCTAGAAGTACTTTGAGTGCAAGGCAAGGAATTGGATAGCAAGTCAAGATATTAGGAGATCTAGTAGATTTAGGAATTTATGGTAGTAGAATATTTACTAGCCTTAGGATTTAATATTTAATTATTTATTTAGTTTCTTAGTAAGATTAGATCTAGAGATAGTTGGTATCTATAAATACCCCATGTACCCCATCATTATTTTATGTCTTGAATTGAGTATTGAATTGGTGAGCCAATTTTGAGGGGGAACCTTGTGTTCTTAACGTGTGATAAAGAAGGCCATTAGTGCGTCTTTACATACAGTGTCGGAGAGAAGGCCCTGAGAGCGTCTCGAAGTCACAGTGTCTAGGAGAAGGCCCTGAGTGCGTCTGCTAGATACACCTATCGGGGATAAACGAAGGCCTTAGTGCGTCGTTTATTCGCAAACCAGTATGGACAAAAGATCGATCCGTCATCATTGGTGCTTTCATTGAGAGGTGCTGATCGATATTTTGTCTATCTTATCTTTATTTTTTTTGGTTTTTCCTTTTGGTGAGGGAACCGAATTTCTTTTCTTTTTGTGTCGAAATTTTCGAATTTTTTTCGAAATTTCATTAAAAAAAAAAAAGTGTCAACTTGTTAGTCCTTTGTTATTTTTTTCGGTTATTACCTTTTGTTGAGGGGTCGAATTTCTTTTGTTTCGAATTTTTTGAGTCTTGTGGGGGTTCGAATTTTTCGAATTTTTCCCCAATTTATTTTTCGATTTTTTTAGAGTCAAAAAAAAAAGTCATGA
>CACSLK010024262.1:88498-110374 GCA_902706635.1 Striga hermonthica
CTCGCGGTTTAATTAAAAAAAAAATCGACCACCGGGGTGGCGGCCGGCCGCCGGCGGGCGTCCGGAGGACCTCGACAACAGCTGTGGTGGAAGTTTTGTGGAACTTACAGTACAAGTCAACCGGGATTCTACTGCAGTTGGAGTTCCAGTTGGTTTAGGAAAGAAATCCTAATCCAAGGAGAATAAATATTTAATTGGCCATAATAGTGGATATTTATTTATGGCATTAATTATCTATTTGTTTATTTATGCATGGAATTAATTCTTCCCATGTGTGCATAGGGTTATTTAGAATTGCATGAATATATATTAAAATCCTCTTTTAAGTACTAAGTTGAGAAGGATATTTAAAGTTAAGATAATTTTAATTCTAATTCGTTAGTAAATCAATTAATTGATAGTGTGGGCTTCCCCGAGGATGACATTACTTGAAATTAATTGAAGGATAATTATCAGAACGAATTTCTAAATTTAGACGGTTAGAGGAAATCGATTGAGAGCGTACGGGTCACCCCGAGGTGAACGTATAATCGATTTTGTCGACCTTAGGACCGAGAAATGGGATTCACTTAGAATGTGATTCATTTCATAACCCCCCGAGGGGTCCCTGATTTTTATTGCATGGCCAAACGGTGACCGACTATTAATTTCGTTCGTCATGAAATTGGTTTTGACTAATGAAAATTAATGGGTTCTACAAAAACCCTTCTTTAAAGAAACGAAGAATTAGTAGAGTTGCCCGAGCATCATACTAAATTCTCAAGGTTTAAGGATGTCGGTGAATTTTAAGTTAGTATTGTTTTGAGGATGTCAATATTAACAGTTAAATTCAAAATGTTTTATCAGTAAAATATTTTCGTAATTCTCAGGTTTATTCATCATGTCGTTCAATCCGTTGTCTGTTATCCTAAAAGAAAATCAACTCACTGGTCCTAATTACATTGATTGGAAAAGGAACTTAGACATAGTGCTGACTGCTGAAAGCTATAAGTATGTGCTAACTGAGGCTTGTCCTGATGTGCCGACTGATAATGCCCCAGATGAGGAGAAACAGGAGTATGATCGGTGGAAGAAGGCTGATGAGATGGCGAAGTGTTACATTCTGGCTTTTATGTCATATGTCCTTCAACATCAGCATCAGTCAATGGCCACTGCTGCAGATATGCTTCTGAACCTCAAGGAACTGTTTGGGCATCAGTCGAGGGCTGCAAGACAAGAGGCTTTAAGTGCTCTGATGAACACGCGCATGGCAGAGGGTACACCCGTAAGGGAGCATGCTCTCAAGGTCATGGCGCAGCTCAATGAGATAGAGGTTCTTGGAGGTTTTATTGATGGGGAAACCCAGGTTGATATCATGCTCCAATCTCTGCCGAAGAGTTTTGATCAATTCCGGTTGAACTATAACATGCACAAGATGCATATGGCTCTTCCAGAACTGTTTTCAGAACTCCATTCGGTTGAGGCCTTGTTCACTCATAAACAAGTTGTGATGGTTGCCGAGCAAGTCGGACCTTCCAGGCCTCAAAAGGGCAGGAAGAGGAAGAAGGCTACAGGAAAGGCAAAGGCACAGAGCACCCAATTAATGCCTCAGCATGCTGTGGCAAAGAAGCCGAAAAGTAGATGCCACAAGTGCAATAAGTCAGGGCACTAGAAGGTCGATTGTCCTCTCCTTAAGAAGGGCAAAGAAGGTAACTCTCATACTTTCGTCATAGAAACATGTTTAGCAGTTGTATCTACCAGTACCTGGTGTGTAGATACTGGAGCCACTGATCATTTCTGCAATTCTTTGCAGGGGTTCCAGGAAACCAGGCGGTTTAGGGATGGAGAGATTACAGTCTGCATGGGCAATGCTACGAAAGTGGCAGCAGTTGCAGTGGGAGTAGTTACTTTAGTATTTGATGCTAGTATTTTGGTTTTGAACAATTGTCTTTTTGTTCCAAGTTTTAGGAAGAATTTAATTATAGTTTCTAAACTCGTTTTCAATGGTTATTCAGTTTCGTTTGATAACTCAGTTATTATTCGTTATAGTGATCATTTGATTTGTTCTGGTTCAATGGTTGGCAATCTATATGTTCTGAAACCAAAGTCTCCCACACTGCAACAAAATGAATCGAATAATGTCTCGACTAAAACTAATAAGAGAAAAGAGTCTTCGATGAATCATGCATATCTTTGGCACCTTAGGCTTGGGCACATCAACCTTAGGAGGATTCAAAGGTTGGTGTCTACTGGGCATCTTGGTCCAGTAGAAGGTCATTACCAAACTTGTGAGTCCTGCCTAGAAGGTAAGATGACCAAGAGGCCGTTTTCGGCAAAGGGGCGAAGGAGCCAAGAAGTGCTAGGATTGATTCATTCTAATTTGTGTGGTCCTATGTCGATCCAAGCTAGAGGAAGCTATGAGTATTTTGTCACTTTTATTGATGATTATTCTAGATATGGTAGATTTACTTGTTGCACCGCAAGTCCGAATGCTTTGAGAAATTCAAGGAGTATAGGACAGTTGTGGAGAAACAGCAAGGTAAAAGTATCTAGTGTCTTCGATCTGATCGAGGAGGCGAATACCTCTTTGGAGAGTTTAGGACATACCTATCAGAAGCGGGGATTGAATCCCAGTTGACTGCACCTGGCACGCCCCAGCAGAACGGGGTTGCAGAGCGAAGAAACAGAACTCTTATGGAAATGGTTAGGTCGATGATGAGTTATTCGAAGTTACCATATTCGTTTTGGGGATTTGCATTAGAGACAGCATGTTACATTCTGAATTTTGTTCCTTCAAAGTCAGTAGACAGTACTCCTTATGAGTGTGGAAAGGGCAAAAGCTTAGTTTCTCACAAATTCGAATTTGGGGTTGCCCTGCACATGTCTTAGTGCAGGAAGATGGCAAGTTGGAGAAACGTTCAGAAGTGAGACTGTTTGTCGGCTATTCCAAGGAAACGAAAGGTGGTTTATTTAATAGTCCTGAGGATCAGAAGGTTATCATTAGTACGAACGCTAGATTCTTGGAAGAAGACTATATCATAGATTATAAGCCCAGTAGTAAACTTGTCCTAGAGGAGTTAGGGAGAGATATCGATAGTTTCCCACCGAGTGCGCAAGTAGATACATCACATAATACTGCAACACGTAACACTGATAGTGTGCCAGTACAGACGGTACCTCGTCGTAGTGGGAGGGTTTCTACACAACCCGACTGATGGATAGGTCTTGAAGAGTCATCAGACTCAGTTCCAGGAGACCTAGAATCGGACCCAAGAACTTATGACGAGGCACTCCAAGATAGAGATTCAAATTCGTGGAAGGTTGCAATGAAAGCTGAGATGGGGTCTATGAACACCAATCAGGTCTGGGATCTTGTAGAACCACCCGATGGGATACGTCCCATTGGATGCAAGTGGGTTTACAAGAGAAAGAGGGGATCAGATGGAAAGGTGGAAACCTTTAAAGCTAGGCTTGTTGCGAAAGGTTATACCTAGAAAGAGGGTATCGATTATGATGAAACCTTTTCGCCAGTAGCTATGCTTAAATCCATTCGGATTCTCTTAGTTGTAGCCACTCATATGGATTATGAAGTCTGGCAGATGGATGTTAAGACGGCTTTCCTTAATGGGAACCTTTAGGAAGACATCTATATGCAGCAACCAGAAGGATTCATTGCAAAAGGGCATGAGCACTTAGTTTGTAAGCTTAATCGGTCCATTTATGGATTGAAGCAAGCTTCAAGGTCTTGGAATATTCGGTTTGATGAGGTAATCCAGTCATATGGATTCACCCAATGTCCAAATGAGCACTGTGTATACAAGAAGATTAGTGGAAGCGTGGTGGTGTTTCTTGTGCTATACGTGGATGACATACTTCTTATTGGCAACAACAAAAAGGAGTTGTCGGACGTAAAGGCGTGGTTGTCTAAGCAGTTTGATATGAAGGACTTGGGTGAAGCAGGACACATTCTTGGTATCAAGATCATTCGTGATCGTGAGAAGAGAATGATGTGCTTATCCCAGTCTTCATATATAGATGCTGTCTTGGCCAGATTCAGTATGCAGAACTCTAAGAGAGGTACATTACCTTTCAGACATGGAGTACCTTTATCTAAGGATTTGTCTCCTAAGACGACTGAGGAGATAGAGGCAGTTTGGCTCAGAAAGAGGCAGTTTGGCTCAGAAAGAGGCAGTTTGGAAGCCGAGTACATCGCAGCCTCTGAGGCAGCGAAAGAGGCAGTTTGGCTCAGAAACTTCTTGGTGGACTTAGAGGTGATTCCGAGTTTGCCACATGTTATTACCGTGTACTGTGATAACAGTGGTGCAGTAGGAAACTCAAGGGAACCACGAGCCCACAGAGCAAGCAAACACATAGAGCGCAAATACCACCTTATCAGAGATATTGTGGCAAGAGGAGAAGTTGAGATCACCAAGATTGCATTAGAAGACAACCTAGTTGATCCTTTTACGAAGAGTTTACTGGAGAAGGTCTTCGCCAAACACGTAGAGGGAATGGGAGCCAAATGTATGGTGATAGGATCGACATAGGTCTTTTAGGATACGGATTGATAGGACTATACTAGTAAAGCGGCAGCTTTAAGTATAAGTGGGAGATTGTTGGTGTTATATACTTAAGCTTTGCTTTAGTGGATATTACACTTGTTATTTCTTGATGAATGAAAATTATGTTTGGTTAAATAAGTTCCACGTTCTGTTGTTTTGCATGTAGATAAGTGGGTCATCATCAGGCGTACCGAAGATCACTATATCAGTTACTTGCGAAACAAGAATCATTGGTTCACAACCTAGATGGAATTGAACAACCCATCGGAACGGTTGTAGTGTCTACCGTACGGTTTGTCTTGACCGATTAGTTGCACTAATACATTTATGTATTGAACAGGATCTCAGAGAGGGATGTTCGTTTTATACTGATCATCGTAAACGAACTAGGGCTCAGTTAATTATTGCGTGCTCTTAACCCGTAAGATATTAAATAGACATGTGCACATAATTGTTGTTGCTTTGATTCTTTGGGTAAGATCCAAGCCGGGTCGACATACTTAATGAATTGGGTAATGACATTATGTGTTTGATGTGCTATTAGGATATTTACGGTCACCATGTGCGTTAGTCTGATGATGTCCCCGAAGTGAGTTCATGAAGGAATATTATGCTAAACCCTGCAGGTGGATTTATTCTGGCATAATATGAATGCTATGAGCGAGCGCTAGCTTCAGTAATATAATATTAATTAATTCTTGATTATTAGTGATTGAATTAATTAATGGACATTATATCTTAAACATGGAGAGGTAAATCGGATAATTATAATAAGGAGTCTCAAATGTAATTTGGGATAGGTGAGGGGAGTGCAATAATATTATTGTGGTGGACTTTAATATTATTAATATATTAATTGTGGGGTTGCTCCACAGTATTAATATATTAGAAGCCCTTATCTTATTCTCCTTAGGGTCCCTACTGTAGCTCTATATATACAGCATTAGGCTCATGGAAGAGGAGACAATCCCATAACCCAAAGCACGTTCGCCCCTCTCTCTCTCTCTCTCTCTTCCTAGGAGTTGTTCTATTTCTTGTGCTCCACGGATACAAGATCTAGATAGCGGTTTGAGAATACAGTAGAAGATCTTAAGGTATATACGAGATTCCAATCAAATCTATCATCCATCCAAACCGGAGACCAAAACCAACAAGTGACCATACCACGACGACCAGGACGACGAGTCGGAGAGATCGCCGTCGAGATCGCCGCCAGCCGACGTCGCACGCGCCCGCACGCGCCACCGGAGATTCGCTGCTGCTGGGACTCACACGCGCGCGTGAGAGCGCGTGGACCCTCCGATTTCCGATCGGTCAACGCCGTTGACTTCTCCGTGACGCCAGCTTCCTGGATTAGTCAAGTTTGTTCGATTCCGAGAAGATTTAATTTGCGGTCATCTGTTCGGGCCAGCCAGATCCACATAAATTTTAAGCCGTAAGTTTTCTACATCAAACCTTTGGATCCACTGTGCATAGATTTACGTTGAATGTTTATTCGTGATTTGTGCATATCGAGATCCTCATAGGTCCTAACAAAGGGATGTTCTAAACAAGCGACCACCCAGCCTGAGAGCCTTAGTCATGTTGGGTTTTGGTCTTCACACTTGCCCACCCGCGAGGAATGCTCTAAACAGGAGGCCACCCAGCCCGAGGGCGTGAGTAATCGACCAACCTGCCCACCCCAAGGGATGTTCTAAACAAGTGACCACCAAGCCCGAGTGCCTTAGTCATGATGGGTTTTGGTCTTCACACTTGCCCACCCGCGAGGAATGTTCTAAACAGGAGGCCACCCAGCCCGAGGGCGTGAGTAATCGACCAACCTGCCCACCCCAAGGGATGTTCTAAGCAAGCAACCACCCAGCCCGAGGGCCTTAGTCATGGTGGGTTTTGGTCTTCACACTTGCCCACCCATGAGGAATGTTCTAAACAGGAGGCCACCATGCCCGAGGGCGTGAGTAATCGACCAACATGCCCACCCCAAGGGATGTTCTAAGCAAGTGACCACCCAGCCCGAGGGCCTTAGTCATGGTGGGTTTTGGTCTTCACACTTGCCCACCCGCGAGGATTGTTCTAAACAGGAGGCCACCCAGCCCGAGGGCGTGAGTAATCGACCAACCTGCCCACCCCAAGGGATGTTCTAAACAAGCGACCACCCTGCCCGAGGGCCTTAGTCATGGTGGGTTTTGGTCTTCACACTTGCCCACCCGCGAGGAATGTTCTAAACAGAAGGCCACCCAACCCGAGGGCGTGAGTTATCGACCAACCTGCCCACCCCAAGGGATGTTCTAAACAAGCGACCACCCAGCCCGAGGGCCTTAGTCATGGTGGGTTTTGGTCTTCACACTTGCCCACCCGTGAGGAATGTTCTAAACAGGAGGCCACCCAACCCAAGGGCGTGAGTAATCGACCGACCTGCCCACCCCAAGGGATGTGCTAAACAAGCGACGCCCGAGTTAAACCAAACCATATTCTTCCTGTCATCCAACAATACCAATATTCCAAGCATAAGAAAATGTGCAATGCAACAAGTAATACGAAAGGATAACTGAATTTGATTAACTTTTTTTAGCAAACTTTGCTAGTTACTACTCTGTTCGGACTTCCAGGATTTATTTACAAAAAGTAAAAAAAATCTACACATAATATTTTTTCAAATTAGCTATGTTCCATGACCTGGCAAGCAATCGGCCTTCTGCATCCTTTAGCGAGTACGCTCCTCCTGCGTGCACTCGCTCCACCAGGTAAGGTCACTCCCAGTTTGGCTCTAGCTTTCCCACATGCTTGAGCACATCGACACGTTTATAAACCAGGTCACCTACTTGGAGTCTGCGAACTTTCACCTTTTTGTCATGAGCGGCTGGCATCCTTTGCTTGTATGCCTCCACCCTGATTGCTGCTCTTCCATGCAGCTCCTCAATAGTATCCAGGGCCGCCACCATTAAATCCTCATTTTGCTCGGTATCATATATGCTCGACATCTGGGATGATAACTCGACTTCAACCGGCAGCAACGCCTCCATCCCGTAGGCTAAACTGAAGGGAGTTTCTCCTGTTGTCGACCTCGGGGTTGTGCGATACGCCCAAAGTACCGAGCTCAACTCATCGACCCATGCCCCCGAGGCCTTTTCCAACTTTGTTTTCAGCCCATTCAATATAATTCGGTTGGTTACTTCGACCTTACCATTGGCTTGCGGATGAGCAATGGAGGCAAAGTGTTGCTCGATTTTCATGTCTTCACACCATGCTCGAATCCGCTTGCCATTGAACTGAGTGCCATTGTCGGAAATCAAAACTTTGGGCACGCCAAACCTGCAGCAAATGTTGTTGTATAAAAATTTGATTACTTTCTCCTCTGTGATCATCGCCAAAGGTTCGGCCTCCACCCACTTTGTGAAATAATCTACCGCCACTATCAAGAACTTCCGCTGTCCAGCTCCCTGCGGCATCGGCCCCACCAGGTCGATACCCCACTGGGCGAATGGTATAGGGGCACTCATCGTCGCCATCGCCTCTGCCGGTTGGTGGATAAGGGGGCCATACTTTTGGCATTGTAAGCATTTCTTCACCATCACCTTCGCATCCTCCCTCATCGTCGGCCAGAAATATCCTGCCCTCAAAATTTTTGCAACCAAGGCCCCTTACTTACTATGGTCACTGCAGCATCCTTCGTGCATTTCTCTCAGCACATATCGACCTTCCTCCTTAGTAACACAACGCAATTGTGGTCCTGCATACGACCGCTTATAAAGAATGCCTCCATGCTAAAAAAATCTCCTCATCGCCTTTATCACCCCCACTTTCAGCTCCTCTAAGATTGGGGCTCTCCAATCCTCCACTTCCTCAATCTCCGCCACTTCTGCTTCGACCACACTCCTCTCTAGATGCAATAGAGTAACACTTCTGCTCTTACAGTCCACCAATATTTGAGCAATTTTCGATAAAAAGTCTGCCCGACCATTTTCTCCTCGAGGGATCTGTATCAGCTCAAATGAGTCAAACTCCTCTTTCAACTTCCTCATCTCGTCTATGTATTTCTGCATCTGGTCTTCCTTAACTTTAAACCCCTCCTGAAACTGCCCGACCACCAGTTGAGAATCAGAATGCACTTGTACTTTTCGGGCTCCTCCCGCTCTAGCTAAACTCAAACCTTTGATCACCGCCTCATACTCGGCCTCGTTGTTGGAAATCCTGAACCCTACCTTGGCCGCAAACTCCAAGTAATCGCCCTTAGGAGAGACAAGGACAATTCCAAATCCTGCCCCACTTCTTGCCACAGATTCGTCCACAAATAACTGCCATATTCCTCCGGACTCCTCTTCGACCTTAGTGCCTTCCTGAATAAAATCGGCCAACACCTGCGCCTTTATGGCCCTTCTCAGCTCATACGACAGAGAGTATTCACTCAACTCGACTGCACATTTTACCAGGCGAATGGCGTGCATCGGTCCATGATGCGCGCAACAGCACACGCGGGCCGCTGGACGAGCGCGATAATAGCGTGGGGCCGCTGGGCGTGCATGGCAGGCGCGCAGGTGGCTAGGACGTGCTGGCGTCAGGCGACGAAGGCGCGGGGTGCGCAGGGCACGCGAATGGAGGCCTAGGCCGAGTAGGCTTAGGCGAAACGGGAGACGTGCACGCGGGAGAAGACCTTGATCGAGCGGGTATAAGAATGCTGGGCATTGGCGCGCACGCGCACGCGATGGTCCGCGGGCACGAGGCGCGCGCGGAAGACGACGCGTGGGGCATAGATGCACGAGGCCTAGTCTGCGCGGTACTAGGCATTGCAAAGGCGGCTGACGCGTGGGAGCAGCGCGCGCGCAAAGCCGCGCGCCACGAGAAATAGGCAAAGCAAGGCGGCGCGCGCGAAACGGGATGCTAGGGATTGAACGCGTGCGACGCATAAGGCGGCTAGGCATTGGGCTGTGTCTTGAGCATCAAGCAACTTGGAGATCAAGACTTTCCAGTTATTTAGGATTCTAGTAAATATTTACTTTTCTTGTTGCTTTACAAGATCTAATATGTGTAGGATTTAATACTTTATTGCTTTAATTAGAGATCTAGGTGGAGTAGGATTAGAGATAATTAGGATCTATAAATAGGGGTCTTCCCCCATTGCTTTTGGTATGTTGAATGAGTGAATAGAAAAGGAACGTTTGTTCATCGTGTGTTTAAGCAAGGCCATTAGTGCGTGTTTATCATACAGCCGTGTCTAAGAGAAGGTCATTATTGCGTCTTGAAGTCACACCTATCGTGTTTAGTCGAAGGCCTCGAGTGCACGATTATCCACAAGCATAGACAGAAATCATGATCTCCCATCACAGTCGCGCGACGTGCGCAGCCGCAGTACATGCAGGCAGTTTGGTGAAGATCGCGTGTCCCGACTGCCGATAAGCCACAGAACAGAGCCTTGAATCGCGGATAGTTGCCTAGAGGTTCACAACCCGCACCCCTCTAAACGAATAAAATTGCAATAGAAATCAAGAAGAAATCTAAGACAAAGTGTTTGAACAAAAGTTCAGATTTTGATTAATAAACTTTATGATGAAAAATAACATAGAAATGGGGCCTTTATATAGGCACAAAATATATCTAGTCCTAATCTTTCTAGGGAACTAATAAAGCAATAAAATATTATGTATCATAGCATAATAAGGAAACTAAATAATGTAATAGGCCATTATATTAGTCATGTAAATTACGTGTTTAACTTTGTAATGTTCATGTCATGCTAAGAATAATTTTTAAGAACTTAATTTCATGATTTATAAGTTAATCTATGTCTAATCGCTCGATAAATATTTTACCGAGCTTAATCATCCTTGATTATACGTTAATTGCCGTGTATTAGCAAGAAGTCATGTTCATAGTACATTAGTTAGCATGGTAGTGCTTAGCTTAGCACCAAGTGCGCTTACTTAGACATAACCCACGCTTAGCTTCCTAAATGCCGAGAGTGATGGCTTCTTCCAATTCACACATGAAACATCATCATTACATGTAACACATGGAGGATGGTGGCAAATTGGGAGATGACTAAGCTCATGACCTTGGTGACTAAGTACATAGGTGAACGGCAAGTGGCGCACGGCCATTGGCCGTGACTTCCACCTCATTAATTCACCCAAATTCACCCTCGTTTAACCAGCTATAAATCTGAAGTTGGGGTAAAAATTTAGCTTATGCATAAGCTAAACACTAAGCCCAGAGTTATATTAATTATTTCTCACGCACGCACGCATGGAGACGAGAAATCACGTTCGACCTTGCACAATTCATCGAGAGGTTGAAGAGGTAACATCAGTTTTGCCATCTTTTGATGTTAATAAGATCAGCTAGATAGATTATGTTCAAATCATGCTTTCAAGTTCATCATTTGGCCGTGGTTATCCTCGTTTACTCCATGTTAAGCCGTGACCGAGTGAGGTCCAATTTATTCCGACAACTTCCGAACAATCCATGTTTATATGATCCTTAAATGTTATTTCATGTTCTACTATGTCATAGTTGTTGAGGGAAGTGATCGTTTGGTCGAAGAATCGGCTTGAAGACGTAGGATGCGCAAGGTGCGCATGCTAATCGGCAACTCGTGTCTTATCAGACTATGTTCATAATTTTTGAGTAAATTCAGTATATTTGGTCATGTTATGTAAAATCATGTTGAGTCATGTTGAGGTTGTCGGAGTATGTCGCCGGACGGCCGGTAAGGATCGGTCGTGGTCGCCGTGGCCGCACGCAGAGGGTAGTACCCACCGGCAGTCAGACCGCGTACGCGGGTGATGTGCATGCAAGCTCAACTGGGCGTCGTATGTAGTCCTGCCCACAGTAGTCGTCAACTGGTCAGTGCCTAGTGCACACCAGTACGCCCGAACGTATACCAGTACGCGTATCCTCACTCCAGTTGGCCTCGAGTGTTGCCCAACAGCACGTCGAGTGCTTGGTACCGTCAGAGTCGCACGATAGTGCTCTCGCGGTACTCAGTCACGCCAGCCAGTGCCCCAGTGCGCATCCTTATGGTAAGACACACTCGTTGTGGCACCCGTTAACGCCCAGCAGTGCGTAAATGCGCAAGTGCCTACGCACATAGCATTTGGCAGTGCCAGTCATCATCTTACGCGTCCAGTAGCAACCAACCAGTACATGAGGGCCTGCCAGTGTGCGATATACGCATGCTCGTGCCCCGTGTTATGTCCCCAATGCGCTGGTCGCACTCCAGCAGCCCAGATCATGCCCAGTTGACCTTCGGCAGCACCCATCTTGCCCGATGGTTATCCCATATGCGTGCAAGTGGTGCCAGATGCACGCCAGCGTGCATAAGCACCCACGCCGCGACCAGCCACAGCCGGTGAGGCACGGCAGCGCCCGTGTCCGCGGCCAGTCCATGCAGCGCCCATGGCCACGGATTTAGCAGGCCGGTTGGCCAAGCCAGCAGCCGACCGCCCAGCCACGGCAGGCCGGCGGTCCGGCCAGACTGCAACTCGACCGGTTCAAATCGGTTTCAGCTATGCTTTAATGTTTTATGTCCCAATTCAGATTTATGTCCAATTTTCAGTTAAATTCCAGTTCCAGTTCAGTTCACTAAATTCATGTCAGTTTAGTTTCATGTTAAACTGGTTCCGGTTGTATTAGTTAAACTCCAGTATCTTGTCTAGTTCCAGTAGAGCATCTTAACATATTAAACAGCTAATTTTATCAGTCTGATCATAGTATTTAGTAATTGTTTATATTATGTTACAGTTTGAACAGTTCACGCTTATCAGCACTTCCAGTTTCATATCGACAGTTCAGGTGGGGACTCAGACTAGGTATTACATTGAATATAATTACTCTACCATGTTTGAGGTATATATTATCAGTATCCGCTTAGAATGGTCGCCGGTCCATTCTGGGTTCTAGTGGTCTTATCTTCCCACAAGAGTGTGACATGGTGTCCGATATATCTATGCTGGCAGATGTATCAGTCAGGTGATGTTTATCACGATATCAGTATCAGTTACCGGTTTCAGATTCAGTTCAGTATCAGTTCGGTTATATATGCCAGGATCATGATATTGTTATTATTTTCACTGTTTACTTTAGTATGAGTTCCTACGGAGCACAATGGACTTTATTGCTCACGCCCCACTTTTATTATGTTTTTCAGGTCATGGAGTTGGACCGGAGGTGTGAGATGGCGGCCGGTTCAGGATTATGCTTATAAAGTTTGAATTATGCGGGCCTTATGCTTATAAAGTTTGAATTATGCACAACGGTGCTGTTACTATCTGCCGTAGGGGGATTTACCTGTTTTACCACTACAGTTTCCGCTGAGCTTTTACTGGTTTTCAAACTTAGCCTTTTTGATCCGATGACACGTTATCAGAATGTTAGTTCATTATTAAAAACAAAAACGTCGGATTTAAACTAAAGTCATGTATTATTGTAGCACTCCGAATCAGTAGTTCGCAACTTAAATGTTTTATTTTGAAAAACTTTGCGAAAAAATGCACTCTGATCTTCATGAATTAGCGGGGTGTTACAGTTGGTATCAGAGCACGTTTCTGCGTCTCTGTAAAATTTTACGAGTTAGAAATTTTTTTCAAAAACCTAAACATGTCACGCTCACGCCCCGCCGACTACAGGTAAGTGCTGATTCATGTTTTTAAATTATAAACAAATTACTATGTCTATGCTCAGAAATTTCGCAGTATGATTTAGTTAAGATGCTCGAATCATGTTCAGGATCAGTAGTTAGTCAGTATTTCCCAGTCATGTTTAGCAAGTCGTCAAGAGATTTGTATGCCTTAACACTCAGTTAATGTATCATATTCTTATATAATCATGTTAAACATTTCCAAACATTCAGATGCCGCCACGTAGAGAACCAGATCAACCAGCGGTTCCTCAGGCCACAGTAGTCGCACAGTTCCGCGACTATCACCCCGAGAAAATCTCCGGCCAGGGAGATCCTAGAGTCGTTGATGAGTGGGTTCAGTGCCTTGAAATGATTTTCGAGGTCATGGACTGTCCAGACCGCTATCGCGTTTTATGCACACAGATTTAATTGACCGGTGATGCACGACTCTGGAGGAATGCCTATTGGAGTATGCGTCCCGGCGAAAATGAGGGTTGTACATGGGACAGGTTCAAGGAGTTAATCCACGAGAAGTACTATCCTACGTACTACCGAGGAGAGATGGACCGTCAGTTTTTGGCGCTCAAACAAGGTACTCATTTTGTTGATGAGTACGAGAGAGAATTCACTCGACTCGGAGCCTTTGTTCCTGATCTGGTGAGTACAGAGGCGAAGAGGGCACAACGCTTTACTGACGGGCTTTACCCAGCAGTCCGTCATAACATTGTAGGTCACGGTGTACAGACCTATGCTCGTACGGTTGCTATCGCCCAAGAGGTTGACGCCAGCATTCGGAGGGAGGCTAACCACGATCGTTTGCATCCATTTACCCCTGCCAATCATCTACAGTTCCACCAGTTCCACCAGCTGCTGCCCAACAAACGAAGGACCAGAAGAGGAAGGGGAAAGATGCTCAGACCGACAGGAAGATCCGTCCAAGTCCACAACAGGTTCCACCATGCCCCACTTGTGGATGACCCCATCGTGGAGAGTGTCGTATTGGCCAGGATATTTTCTATTATTGTCACGAGCCCGGACATTTCCTAACCGTTGTCCGAAGAAACTCCAACAGCAGCCACAGCAGCCCCAGCAGCCACAGCAGCAGCAGCAGCCCCGACAACAGGCTCAGAGGCCACCCCAGCAGCAGCAGAGGGGCAGACAGCAGGCTCGAGTTTATGCGGTCGATCAGGCCGAGACGGAACAACACCCAGGTACTATGTCTGGGATGCTTATGCTTAACGATGTTCCTGTTTTTGCCCTATTTGATATTGGAGCGACTCATTCTTCTATATCACGACGATGTCTCGATGCCATCGGAGTACATGCTATTACCACTGTCGATCCTCTCGAGGTGGCTTAGCCTCGGGATGAAAGATAGTGACTACTGCTAAAGCTACAGATCTCAGCCTTTCTATGGTCGTATATTGTCTACCGACGCTTATGTTCTCGAGATGAGGGACTTTGACCTCATACTTGACATGGATTGGCTAACATATTTTTATGCAGATATGATGCCATGACCGGGAGATTACCCTTTATCTTTCGGGAGATGATTCTATTACTTTCTTTAGCACCAAGACTCGTTCCTTGCCTCATGTTATTTTTCTATGGCGAAAGCCAAGAAGATGTTGCGACGAGGCGACTGTCAGGGTTATCTTGTAAGCCTTGTCGATGATTCTCCGAAGGCACGAACCCCTCACGACGTTCTTGTTGTTCGTGAGTTTGTAGACGTGTTTCCAGACAAACTTCTAGGAGGACCACCTAACCGGCAGGTAGAGTTCTCTATTGACCTTATTCCAGGAGCTGGCCCAGTTTCTAAAGCACCTTATCGTATGGCGCCGAAAGAATTGCAAGAGCTTAAGGCGTAAATCCAGAAGTTATTGCGACTCGGTTTTATCCGACCGAGCATGTCACCATGGGGAGCACCCGTTCTTTTCGTTAAAAAGAAGGACGGCTCTATGCGCATGTGTATCGACTATCGGGATATTAACCGGTTGACGATCAAGAATAAATATCTGCTTCCCAGGATTGACGATTTATTTGATTAGGTGAGGGGAGCTTGCATTTTCTTTAAGATTGATTTACGATCAGGCTATCATCAGCTGAAAATCAAAGAGTCAGACATTCCAAAGACCGCTTTCCGAACTCGGTACGGTCATTATGAGTTCGTCATCATGCCATTTGGCCTCAGCAACGCTCCAGCAGTATTTATGGACATGATAAACCGTATTTTCCATCCTTATCTTGATCTGTTTGTCATTGTTTTCATTGATGATATTCTTATCTACTCCAAGAGCCAGAAGGAACACGAGGAGCATCTGAGGGTTGTTCTTGGAACCCTTAGACGAGAAAAGTTATTTGCAAAATTCTCCAAATGCGAATTCTGGCTCCAGCGAGTAGCCTTTCTTGGCCATGTGATTACTCAGCCAGGTATTGAGGTTGATCCATCCAAGGTTGCCGCTGTTCACAACTGGTCGACACCGAAGAGTCCGTCTGAGGTTCGCCGTTTTCTCGGTTTGGCTGGTTATTACCGTAGATTCATTGAGGGCTTTTCCAAGATTGCCCTTCATTTGTCTCAGTTTACGAGGAAGTCTATGAAGTTCAAGTGTACTGTGCGATGTGAATCGAGCTTCCAGGAGCTCAAGAAGAGACTTACCACAGCACCGGTATTGACTATTCCCGATCTTTCTCGGAGTTTCACCATTTTCAGTGATGCTTCAAGACAGGGTTTGGGATGCGTACTCATGCAGGATGGCTAGGTCGTTGCTTACGCTTCACGCCAGCTAAAGCCACATGAACTGAACTATCCGACGCACGACTTGGAGCTCGCCGCAGTTTTTCATGCCCTCAAGATTTGGCGACATTATTTATACGGCGGTCGATGCGAGATTTTCGCAGATCATAAGAGCTTACAGTATATTTTCACTCAGAAGGAGCTCAACATGAGACAACGCCGTTGGTTAGAGCTTGTCAAGGATTATGATTGCACGATCCAGTACCATCCAGGAAATGCGAATGTTGTTGCAGATGCCCTAAGCCGTAAGGTGAAGGGTGACTTGACGTATGTTGTTACTCAGCAGAGTCGTTTGATTCAGATGTTCGCCCGGATGCAGATTCAGGTGGTTGATGCACTTCCTACAGCGGAGTGTCAGTTCTATGCAGGTTCAGCCGACGTTGAGGGAAAGGATCCGGCGGGAACAGGCTTCTGATGAATTTGTTTGTGCAATTGATGCCAAAGTCCGCGCCGGAGGCGTTGAGGGTTTTCACCGAGGCACTGATGAGGCCTTGGAATTTCGAGGCAAGATTGTGGTGCCAAAAGTCAAAGCGTTGAGAAAGGAGATATTGACGGAGGCTTATACCGCACCATATTAAGCCCATCCAGGGAGCACGAAGATGTAACATGACCTGAAAAGATCGTTCTGGTGGCGAGGGTTGAAGAAGGACGTAGCCAACTTTGGTTGTTGACAGAGGATATCATTCGATCTTTGGTTGTTGACAGTGGTGCTAAGTGGGAGTCGTTATTGCCATACGTGGAGTTTGCTTACAACAACAGTTATCATTCTTCTATTCAGATGGCTCCTTATGAGGCACTTTTGTTGGGTTCTGTTAGGAACGTCAAACAACATGCACAGTATTGAACTTTATCGAAATAAATCTTAACGCAGTGGAATCTATAGTTAGGATATGGACGTTTACCTTTTAAAATTTTTGCCGACTCTGAGACGATGTAGAGTACTGTTGATGAAGTTCGTCTGAACACCACAACCTAATGGGCGGATAGGTTTGGCCTTTAGTCGATTCTAATCGACACGTCAAACGGTCCTCGGTCGAACGGTGCGCGGGTCTCAGTCGTCGGGTGCAGCGAGCGAACGTGCGCGTCGGGCGCGGACAGCGAGTAGGTGTGGAGGCGTCGTGCGTGTCGGGTACAGCGTGCGTGTGCGCGGGCACTGGCAGCGTGCGTGTGCTGGTCGCTGGTGTGATGCGCGAGTCGCTGGCGGGACACGGACTGGGCGTGTGCGTCGCGGGTGGAACACACGCGGGCGTGCTGGACATGGAATCCTGGATGCGGGCGGACTGTTGTGCGCGTTGCACAGGCGCGCTGGGAACGACGCGATCGGCGATAGCGAGTAGACACGGACGAGCGGACGTCGCTGGGAACTCGTGATCGGTGGCAACGTGCAAGCAAGCGTGAACGGACGTTGTGCTGGGACTTCGCGTGCGGACTGGGCGATGCGCGAATTGCGTGGGACAGCTTGCGGTTGCACACGACTGACTCGGCGGACCTCCGGCGGCGATACAATTTTCCGGTGGCGGATCACGGCGGCGATAGGCGGCGATCGACGGTGATGATGTGATGATGATGACCAGAAAATATGGTTCTTAGAAAGCTCAATTAATTGTACCAAAAAGCCTTCTAATGGATTACCTAAACACCTATTCCGATTAAACTTGGTGGAGCGTTTAATCGAATCTCCCTCACCCTCGAACGATGTAATTATCACGTGTATGTAGATGAGAAAATTGGCCAAGACAAAACTGTAGGAGTGGTTGGGACATGGTGTGTTTATAGGCTCCATTAGGGACCTTAAGGAGGTGCTAAATATGGGCTTATTCCATTAGGCCTATGAATCCTAATTCTAGTCCAATACTAATTGTAGGAAGGAAATCTCCTACTAATCCTCTCCTTCTAGAAGACTCCTAAGTCTCCTAACAATAGAGAAGATCCTTGTAGGAATATCTTTCCTAATTAAATTAATAATCATGGAATAAAATTAATTCCAAATTTAGGAAGCCTAATTTTACTCCAATTAATAATATAATGTAGGAAATATATTTCCCACTAATCTTCATCTTCTAGAAGACTCCCAAGTCTCCTAATCCCAAGAGAAGATTCTAGTAGGAATTTTATTCTCCTAATTAATTAATTAATATAGAATAAAATTAATTCCTATTTAATGGAATTAAATAATAAAACATCTCACTAGAGTAATATTATTGATCTCCCTATTTAGCCACTATTTTACCAATAAAATCGAGCCTCCATGATTATATAATATTAATCTGATTGATCGATTTACCTCCCTATGTTTAAGATGTAACGTCCGTTGATTAATTAAATTACTGACAAAATAATTAATCAACTTCTTATTCATTTCCGAAATTAGTACCACTCAGCCTTTAACCATTATGTCAGACAATCGTCTACCTGCAGGGTTTAACATAATGTTCCTTTCTGAGCTCATTTTCGGGACGTCATCAATCCAGCGCACTGGAACATAGTGACTGTAAATAATCTATAATAGCACATCATATAATTATTCTTACTTACCAAAATACCTCGTATGTCATCCTAACAGAATAAGAATCACTTGGTAAATCAAATAAATAAGAGATAAAAATATATGCCTATTTTATATTATATTACAGCTTAAGAGAACGCATCAATAACTGAAGGGCGAGGTTACAACAACGGTCAGTGAGTCTCATAACCTCTGCCTTCCGCAGTCCTGTTCAACAATTAACATAAGTGCCAGTGTAATCCTTCAGTCAAAGACCAACTGAATCGAGAATACACTAGTCTTTTTCCAAGTGCGGTCTCACTGCCAGTCTAGACTGTGAACGAATAGTTTAGTCTTATAAGAAACCGATAGGTGATCTTTCTGTTCGAAACTCTTCGAACCACACTACCTCAATATAAGACATGGAGTATGTATTGCATAAATAAATAAACTGCAAACATATGTACTTTGACAGAAACGTTATTGCCAGATCAAAATGAAATTGATACAATCTGCAAATCATAGCTTTTACAGCATACCTTTAACAATCTCCCACTTATTCTTTATAAGCTCATGGTTAAACAAAATAACCACAATTTCTTTCAATCTAATTCTCAAAGACTAGTCTCCTATATTGCCCTACTTGGCAACAACGACTTCTCCTCATTCAACAATTTCTCGTATCGGGTGGTACTCGCGCTCTATGTGTTTACTCGCTTTATGAGTCCGTGGCTCCTTCGAATTTGCTACTGCTCCGATGTTATCACAGAACACTGTGATTGCAACGGGCAAACTCGGTACCACATCAAGGTCTAGGAGAAAATTCCTAAGCCAGATAGCTTCTTTCGCTGCCTCTGAGGCTGCTACATACTCAGCCTCCATGGCTGAGTCCGCCACGCATTTCTGCTTGACACTCCTCCATACTATGGCTCCTCCTCCTAAAGTAAACACAAACCCTGAGGTTGACTTGCTTTCGTCCCGGTCTGCCTGGAAGTCAGAATCGGTGTAACCCAACGGAAGCAATTCATCTGCCTGGTAAATCAACATGTACTCCTTAGTCCTACGTAGGTACTTGAGTATATGCTTTATCGCAGACCAATGTTCCGGTCATGGATTACTCTGATATCTTGCTACCATACCCACGACATAACAAATATCAGGTCGCGTGCACAACATAGCATACATGAGGCTTCCTACTGCCGATGCATAAGGAACTGCCTTCATGTCCTCTATCTCTTGAGGCGTATTCGGGGACATCCTCTTAGATAGAGGTATTCCGTGCCGAAAGGGTAAATCTCCTTTCTTGGAATCCTGCATGCTGAAACGCTTTAGGACAGTATCTATGTATGTGGATTAGGATAGGCACAACTTTTTCCTCTCTCGGTCGCGAATGACCTTGATTCCGAGAACATGTCCTACTTCTCCCAAATCCTTCATATCAAACTGCTTGGATAGCCATACCTTTACATTTGACAACATTTTGACATTGTTTCCAATGAGAAGAATATCATCCACGTACAGCACTAGAAACACCACCACGTTTCCATCACTTTTCTTGTACACACAGTGCTCATCTGGACATTGGATAAATCCATACGATTGGACAACCTCGTCAAAACGGATGTTCCAAGACCTCGAAGCCTGCTTCAGCCCATAAATGGACCTATTCAGCTTGCAGACCAAATGCTCTTGGCCCTTTGCAATGAATCTTTCTGGTTGCTGCATATAGATGTCCTCGTCCAAATTTCCGTTAAGGAAAGCGGTCTTAACATCCATTTGCCAAATCTCATAATCCATATGAGCGGCCACAGCCAAGAGAATCCTAATGGATTTGAGCATGGCTACCGGCGAAAAGGTTTCCTCATAATCGATCCCTTCTTTCTGAGTGTATCCTTTCGCAACAAGCCTAGCTTTGAAGGTCTCAACCTTCCCATCTGGTCCTCTCTTTCTCTTATAGACCCACTTGCATCCAATGGCGCGAATGCCACTGGGTGGCTCTATAAGATTCCAGACCTGATTAGTGTCCATTGACTCTATTTCAGATTTCATCGCTTTTTGCCAAGACTCTACGTCCCGATCTTGGAGTGCCTCATTGTATGTCCATGGGTCGGATTCAAGAACGTCTGGGACGGCCTCAGAAGACTCTCCCAGATCCAAGAACCGTTTGGGTTGCCGGACAACCCTGTCACTACGATGAGGTACTACCTGCTCAGGTGCATCATCAGCGATACGTGTTGCAGTACTTTATGGTGTAACATCTAGCGCACTCGGTATTGAAGTACTCACTCCCTTTAACTCCTGAAGAACATGTCTACTACTGGGCTTATGATCTAAGACATAGTCTTCTTCCAAGAATCTAGCATTCGAGCTAACGATTAGTTTCTGGTCCTCGGGACTATAAAATAGACCACCTTTCGTTTTCTTAGGATATTCTACAAACAGCCTTACTTCTGATCTCGGTTCCATCTTATAAGTATCGCTTTTTAGCACATGTGCTGGACTACCCCAAATCCTGAGATGCCTTAGACTAGGTTTATGCCCAGACCACAACTCCAATGGTGTAGACGGTACTGATTTAGAAGGTACTCTATTCAGAATGTATACCGCTGATTCTAGGGCATATCCCCAAAACGAATCTGGTAAACTACTATAACTCATCATTGCCCTAACCATTTCCATAAGAGTCCTGTTCCTCCGTTCTACTACGCCATTCTGCTGAGGCGTGCCAGGCGCAGTCAGCTGTGACGTAATCCCATTATCCGTCAAGTAGCTCCTAAATTCATTCGAGAGATATTCGCCACCACGATCGGATCGTAATGACTTGATACTTTTTCCTAACTGCTTCTCCACAACTGCCTTATACTCTAAGAACTTCTCAAAGCATTCAAACTTGCGGTGCAGAAGGAAAATTGTAATACTCCGTTCGTTCGTAGATTTTTGGAATTAGTATTTATTTTTCCTTGTTAATATTTGTCCTCTTTATTGTTATTGTTATTTGCTAATGTTATTATTATTATTATTATTATTATTATTATTATTATTATTATTATTATTATTATTATTATTATTATTATCATTATCATTATTATTATTATGTAGTTAATTGTCATTACTTGTTTAATTGTCCAAGTTGCCTAATTAATTTTATGTGATTGATGTGTATTATTAATAAATATTATTATGTGTATTATATATATTATCCTGTTTAATTTATCATCGCAATCGTATCCGAGTCATTTTCTCGAGCGAGTCTTAATTTATCGGAAGTATTCCAGCCCATTTACTATGCTATCATGTTGGCCCAATTTCTTAATTAATTATCAATCATTGGTCTAATTTTTTTAAAAATATTTTTGACCCGACAAGGATAAGATATGGCCCAATAGAGTTAAATGGATCAGATATTTTCTTCTTCTTATCCGCGTGAGATTGAGCAGAACTCATG
>CACSLK010024271.1:8038-21364 GCA_902706635.1 Striga hermonthica
TAGTGGATATTACACTTGTTATTCCTTGATGAATGAGAATTATGTTTGGTTAAATATGTTCCACGTTTTGTTGTTTTGCATGTAGATAAGTGGGTCGTCATCGGGCGTACCGAAGATCACTATATCAGTTACTTGCGAAACAAGAATCGTTGGTTCACAACCTAGATGGAATTGAACAACCCATCGGAACGGTTGTAGTGTCAACCGTACGGTTTGTCTTGACCGATTAGTTGCACTAGTACATTTATGTATTGAACAGGATCTCTGAGAGGGATGTTCGTTTTATACTAATCGTCGTAAACGAACTAGGCCTCAGTTAATTATTGCGTGCTCTTAACCCGTAAGATATTAAATAGGCATGTGCACATAATTGTTGTTGCTTTGATTCTTTGGGTGAGATCCAAGCTGGGTCGACATACTTAATGAATTGGGTAATGACATTTTGTGTTCGATGTGCTATTAAGATATTTACGGTCACCATGTGCGTTAGTCTGATGATGTCCCCGAAGTGAGTTCATGAAGGAATATTATGCTAAACCCTGCAGGTGGATTTATTCCGGCATAATATGAATGCTATGAGAGAGCGCTAGCTTCGGTAATATAATATATTAATTAATTCTTGATTATTAGTGATCGAATTAATTAATGGACATTATATCTCAAACATGGGGAGGTAAATCGGATAATTATAATAAGGAGTATCAAATGTAATTTGGGATAGGTGAGGGGAGTGCAATAATATTATTGTGGTGGACTTTAATATTATTAATATATTAATTGTGGGGTTGCTCCACAGTATTAATATATTAGAAGCCCTTATCCTATTCTCCTTAGGGTCCCTACTGTAGCTCTATATATACAGCATTAGGCTCATGGAAGAAGAGAAGACAATCCCACAATTTGGAAAAACCGCCCGCCCCCTCTCTCTCTCTCTTCCAAGGAGTAGTTCTATTTCTTGTGTTCCACTGATACAAGATCTAGAAAGCTGTTTGAGAATACAGTAGAAGATCTTAAGGTATATAGAGATTCCAATTATACATCCAAACCGGAGACCAAAACCAGCAAGTGACCATACCACGACGATCAGGACGACGAGACGAAGAGATCGCCGTCGAGATCGCCGCCGGACTCCGCCGCACACGCCGCCACGCGCCACCAGGAGGAACCAGTTGCTGGCGCTTGCAGACGCGCGTGAGAGCGCGTGACTCCTCTGTTTTCCGACCGGTCAACGCCATTGACTTCGCCGTGACATCAGCTTTCCGGATTGGTCAAGTTTGTTCGATTCCGAGAAGATTTGATTTGCGGTCATCTGTCCGGGCCAGCCAGATCTACATAAATTTTAAGCAGTAAGTTTTCTTCATCAAACCTTTAGATCCGCTGCGCATAGGTTTATGTTGAATGTTTGTCCGTGATTTGTGCATATCGAGATCCTCGTGGGTTCCAACACAATTCAGTGGGAGTCACTGCGAAAGAGGGAGTTTCAATACCTGAAACGGAGGGCACACTCAACAAGGACAGGACTGTGTTTTCTCCGTAACATTGGTGATTGATTAATGGCCATGATAGTTGGATTATAGTTCCTAGTTTATTATTGCTCATTAATCATGCATGTTTTACGTGATTGCTTATGTGCAAATACAAACATGTTAAGAAAATCCCATAAACTAAAAATTATATTAAGTGTGTAATGGGTTGAAAGAAATTACATCCAAGGCCTCCATTATAGGTTTGTCAGTGAAGTGATTTAATTCGAGCCCAAAGGTCGTTTTATTTCACGGTTCACAAGGACGAATCTCCTTCGGGACGGTTATAGTGAGCTATTTCAAAAGCGTACGGGTCACCCAAAGGTGGACGTATAATTTTGGTAGTAAACTTAGTACCAATTAATGGGTTACGCTTAAAGTGCAAATAATTACGATAGTCCCAAAGGACAAGGTCATTTTTTTTCTTTTATAAAGATTATTCTTTTAAAAAGTTAATTGCGCTGGCCAAAAAGATGAAACCGACTATTAGTTGAGTATTGTTGGACAGTATGTCAAGCTAATGGGATATATCCCTCCTCTGGCGAATGTTTGAACCGTAGTCGTCCACACTCCGTGGCCTGCGGGGATTCGGGGTTTTGAGGTGTTGGTGAATTTATGCAAATGTTGTTTAATGGGATCAATATTTGATGTATAAATTCAAAACTACTTGACTGAGTAAAGACTATGTTTACATGATCCCAGGAATTCAAAATGTCTTTCAATCTGTTGTCCGTAATTCTCAAAGAAAACCAACTTGTTGGTCCCAATTATATTGACTGGAAAAGGAACTTCGATATAGTGTTAACTGCTGAAGGGTACAAATTTGCTACTGTTGAGGCTTGTCCGGCTGTGCCTGCTGACAATGCACCAGACCAAGAGAAAGAGGAGTATGCTCGGTGGAAAAAGGCTGACGAGATGGCGAAGTGTTACATCTTGGCATCTTTGTCAAATGTACATCAACATCAACATCAGTCTATGAACACTGCAGCGGATATGCTACTCAATCTCAAGGAGTTATTTGGTCATCAGTCGCGGGCTGCCCGGCAAGAGGCCATGAGGGTTCTGATGAACATGACCATGCGCGAGGGCACTCCCGTAAGGGAACATGTTCTTGCTATGATGGCCCAACTGAATGAGCTGGAGGTTCTTGGGGCTTTTATTGATGGGGAAACCCAGGTCGATATAGTGCCCCAGTCTTTGCCGAAGAGCTTCGAGCAATTCCGGTTGAATTATAACATGAACAAGATGTTGATGACTCTTCCGGAACTTGTTGCTGAGCTTCAGGCGGCAGAGGGCCTGTTTCGTCAGAAAACCCAAGCCATGGTGGCCCAGCGGGGAGAAGCTTCCACTTCTAAGGCTCCTAAGGGCAAAAAGAGGAACAAGTCCGCAGGAAAGGGTAAAGCGGTCATGAGTGACGCGCAACCTCGACAAAAGGCAAGAAAGCCGAAAGGCAAGTGCTACAACTGTAAGCAGAAAGGACACTGGAAGGCAAACTTCCCTCTTCCCAAGAAACCCGAAAAAGGTACTCCTTATGCTTTAATCGTTGAAACATGTTTAGCGGTGTTATCTACCAGTACCTGGTGTGTAGATACGGGGGCCACTGATCATGTTTGCAATTCATTGCAGGGGTTCCAGGAAACGAAGCGACTTAGGGAAGGAGAGGTTACCATCTACTTGGGCGATGCTAGTAGAGCGTCAGCAGTTGCAGTGGGAGACGTCTATTTAGATTTTGGCTTAGATAGGTTTCTAGTTTTGAAAGATTGTCTTTATGTTCCCAGTTTTAGAAAGAATTTGATTTCAGTTTCTAAGTTGTTTATGAACGGTTTTTCCGCTACGTTTGATAATAAAGTTGTTATTCGTTTTGGCAAAAAGTTCATATGCTCTGGTTCATTAGTTGACAATCTGTACATTCTAGAATCTATGTCATCTCCACTGCAACAGAAACAATTACTTAATTCATCATCTAATCCGAATAAGAGAAAGAAACATTCTAAAATAAACGAAACATATCTTTGGCATCTAAGACTTGGTCATATTAACCTTAGGAGGATTCAAAGGTTGGTAGCAGACGGGCCCTTGGGGTCGTTAGAAGTCGAGGCTTTTCCAACTTGTGAGTCTTGCCTGGAAGGTAAAATGACTAAGAGGGCTTTTAGTTCAAAGGGGCATAGAGCCGAAGATGTGTTAGGGTTAGTTCATTCCGATCTATGTGGTCCTATGAGTATTCAAGCGAGAGGTGGTTTTGAGTACTTCGTCACGTTTATCGATGATTACTCGAGATATGGGTACATTTTCCTTCTGCACCGCAAGTCTGAATGCTTTGAGAAATTCTTGGAGTATAAGGCAGTTGTGGAGAAGCAGTTAGGAAAAAGTATCAAGTCATTACGATCGGATCGTGGTGGCGAATATCTCTCAAATGAATTTAGGAGCTACTTGACGGATAATGGGATTACGTCCCAGCTGAATGCGCCTGGCACGCCTCAGCAGAATGGCGTAGCAGAACGGAGGAACAAGACTCTTATGGAAATGGTTAGGGCAATGATGAGTTATAGTACATTACCAGATTCATTTTGGGGTTATGCCCTAGAAACAGCGGTATACATTCTGAATAGAGTACCTTCTAAATCAGTACCGTCTACACCATTGGAGTTGTGGTCTGGGCATAAGCCTAGTCTAAGACATCTCAAGATTTGGGGTAGTCCAGCATATGTGCTGAGAACCGATACTGATAAGTTGGAATCGAGATCAGAAGTAAGGCTGTTTGTGGGATATCCTAAGGAAACGAAAGGTGGTCTATTTTAAAGTCCCGAGGACCAGAAAGTAATCGTTAGCACGAATGCTAGGTTCTTGGAAGAAAAATATGTCTTAGATCATAAGCCCAGTAGTAGACATGTTCTTGAGGAAATAAATGGAGTGAGTACTTCAATACCGAGTGCGCTAGATGTTACACCACAAAGTACTGCAACACGTATCGCTGATGATGCACCTAGCAGGTAGTACCTCATCGTAGTGGGAGGATTGTCCGGCAACCCAAACGGTTCATGGGCCTGGGAGAGTCTTCTGAGGCCGTCCCGGACGTTCTTGAATCTGACCCATGGATATACAATGAGGCACTCCAAGATCGGGACACAGAGTCTTGGCAAAAGGTGATGAAATCTGAATTAGAGTCAATGAACACTAATCAGGTCTGGGATCTTGTAGAGCCACCCAGTGACGTTCGCGCCATTGGATGCAAGTGGGTCTATAAGAGAAAAGAGAGGATCAGATGGGAAGGTTGAGACCTTCAAAGCTAGGCTTGTTGCGAAAGGGTACACTCAGAAAGAAGGGATCGATTATGAGGAAACCTTTTCGCCGGTAGCCATGCTCAAATCCATCAGGATTCTCTTGGCTGTGGCCGCTCATATGGATTATGAGATTTGGAAAATGGATGTTAAGACCGCTTTCCTTAACGGGAATTTGGATGAGGACATCTATATGCATCAACCAGAAGGATTCATTGCAAAGGGCCAAGAGCATCTGGTCTGCAAGCTGAAGAGGTCCATTTATGGGCTAAAGCAGGCTTCGAGGTCTTGGAACATCCGTTTTGACGCGGTTGTCCAATCGTATCGATTTACCCAATGTCCGGATGAGCACTGTGTGTACAAGAAAAGTGATGGAAACATGGTGGTGTTTCTAGTGTTGTACGTGGATGATATTCTTCTCATTGGAAACAGTGTGAAGATGTTGTCAGACGTAAAGGTATGGTTATCCAAGCAGTTTGATATGAAGGATTTGGGTGAAGTAGGACATGTTCTCGGAATTAAGGTTATTCGCGACCGAGAGAAGAGAAAGTTGTGCCTATCCCAATCCACATACATAGACACTGTCCTAAAGCGTTTCAACATGCAGGATTCCAAGAAAGGGGATTTTCCCTTTCGACATGGAATACCTCTATCTAAGAGGATGTCCCCGAAGACGCCTCAAGAGATAGAGGACATGAAGGCAGTTCCTTATGCATCGGCAGTAGGAAGCCTCATGTACGCTATGTTGTGCACGCGACTTGATATTTGTTATGTCGTGGGCATGGTAGCAAGATATTAGAGTAATCCAGGACCGGAACATTGGTATGCGGTAAAGCATATACTCAAGTACCTTCGTAGGACTAAGGAGTACATGTTGGTTTACCAGGCAGATGAGTTGCTTCCGTTGGGTTACACCAATTCTGACTTTCAGGCAGACCGGGACGAAAGCAAGTCAACCTCAGGGTTTGTGTTTACTTTAGGAGGAGGAGCCATAGTACGGAGGAGTGTCATGCAGAAATGCGTGGCGGACTCAACCATGGAGGCTGAGTATGTAGCAGCCTTAGAGGCAGCGAAAGAAGCAGTCTGGCTCAGGAATTTTCTCCTCGACCTTCACGTGGTGCCGAGTTTGCCCGCTGCAATCACAGTGTTCTGTGATAACAGCGGAGCAGTAGCAAATTCGAAGGAACTACGGACTCAGAAAGCGAGTAAACACATAGAGCGCAAGTACCACCTGATACGAGAAATCGTTGGACGAGGAGAAGTCGTTGTTGCCAAAATACAATCAGAGGACAACCTAGCAGATCCTTTTACGAAGAGCCTACCGGCGAAAGTCTTTATGAGACACGTAGAAGGAATGGGAGTCAGATGTTAGGGCAACATAGAAGACTAGTCTTTGAGAATTAGATTGAAAGAAATTGTGGTTATTTTGTTTAGCCATGAGCTTATAAAGCATAAGTGGGAGATGGTTAGAGGTATGCCGTAAAAGCTATGTTTTGCAGATTCTATCAATTCCATTTTGATCTGGCAATCATTTTCGGTTAAAGTACATATGTTTGCAATTTATTTATTTATGCAATACATACTCCATGTCTTATATTGAGGTAGTGTGGTTTGAAGAGTTTCGAACAGAAAGATCACCTATCGGTTCCTTATAAGACTAAACTATTTGTTCATAGTCTAGACTGGCAGTGAGACCCCACTTGGAAAAAGACTGTAGTGTATTCTCGATTCAGTTGGTCTTTGACTGAAGGATTACACTAGCACTTATGTTAAGTGTTGAACAGGACCACGGAAGGATAAGGATATGAGACTCACTGACCGTTGTCGTAACCTAGACCTTCAGTGATTGATGCGTTCTCTTAAGCTGTTATATAATATAAAATAGGCATATATTTTTATTTCTTATTTATTTGATTTACCAAGTGATTCCTATTCTGTTAGGATGACATACGAGGTATTTTGGTAAGTAAGAATAATTATATGATGTGCTATTATAGATTATTTAGTCACTATGTTCCAGTGCGCTGGATTGATGACATCCCCGAAATAAGCTCATAAAGGAACCTTATGTTAAACCCGTCAGGTAGACGATTGTCTGACATAATGGTTAAAGGCTGAGTGGTACTAATTTCGGAAATGAATAAGAAGTTTATTAATTACTTTGTCAGTAATTTAATTAATCAACGGACGTTATATCTTAAACATAGGGAGGTAAATCGATCAATCAGATTAATATCATTTAATCATGGAGGCTCGATTTTATTGGTAAAATAGTGACTAAATGGGGAGAGCAATAATATTATTCTAGTGGGATGTTTTATTATTTAATTCCATTAAATAGGAATTAATTTTATTCCATATTAATTAATTAATTAGGAGAATAAAATTCCTACTAGAATCTTCTCTTGGGATTAGGAGACTTGGGAGTCTTCTAGAAGACGAAGATTAGTGGAAAATATATTTCCTACATTATATTATTAATTGGAGTAAAATTAGGTTTCCTAAATTAGGATTTAATTCTATTCCATGATTATTAATTTAATTAGGAAAGGAAATTCCTACAAGGATCTTCTCTAGTGTTAGGAGACTTAGGAGTCTTCTAGAAGAGATGGATTAGTAGGAGATCTCCTTCCTAGATTGAGTTAGTATTGGATTGGAATTAGGAGTCCTAGGCCTAATGGAATAAGCCCATAATTAGCACATCTTTAAGGTCCCTAATGGAGCCTATAAATACACCATGTCCAAACCTCTCCTACAATGTTGTCTTGGCCGATTTTTTTCATCTACATACACGTGAGAATTACATCGTTCGAGAGTTAGGGAGATCTGATTAAACGCTCCACCAAGTTTAATCGGAATAGGTGTTTAGGTAATCTGTTAGAAGGCTTTTGGGTATAGTTATTCGAGCCTTTATATATATATATATATATCCGTCCTGCCCGCGAGAACCCAGCGCCCGTCCGCAACGCGCCTGCTATTCCTTGCACGCCCAGGAGAGCCACAGCACACGCCCGCGTGACCCCAGACGCCAGCGCCTAGTCCGCGAAGGCCTAGGGATCCTAGCGCACGTCCGCGACACGCACACCAGCGCCCGTCCGCAGATCCCTGCAACCCGCCCGTACGTCCAGTGCCCGACGCGCCTGCCTGCGATCCGCGCATCACGCCAGCGACCAGTGCACGCTGCCAGTGCCCGCGCACATCGTCTGCGAATTGCACGACGCCCGCACCTGCTCGCTGTCCGCGCCCGACGAGCACACCCGCTGCACCCGACGTCGAGACCCGTGTGCCATTCAACCGTGATCCGTTTGACGTGTCGATTAGAATCGACTAAAGGCCAAACCTATCTGCCCATTAGGTTGTGGTGTTCAGACAAACTTCATCAACGGTACTCTACATCGTCTCAGAGTCGGCAAAAATTTTAAAAGGTAAACGTCCATATCCTAACTATAGATTCCGCTGCGTTAGGATTTATTTCGATAAAGTTCAATACTGTGCGTGTTGTTTGACGTTCCTAACAGAACCCAACACTAAATACACATAGTTGCTCGAGAGATTTCACACCAAAATATGAACCTACTCGCTATAGCCACACGCACGGCCAAACGGCTTGATGCCGTTCATGAACATGATTCAATCAATCGGAGCTAACATGACTAAATAATCTCTGGTAATCCGAAGTTTCCTTCTTAAATCCTCAACTGATTGCTCTAATTGCTTGGAACAATCGGAGCCTTCATGCGGTGTTAAGCTTTCGGCGTGCGGTACGGTTAAGCCTTCTTGCGGTAGTTGCTAAGCTTGGGAGAACACTCTCAATTCTCTCTAACTCTCCATACTTATATGCAGTAATACTTGATATATATATGCTGAAGGATGTCAAAATTTTCCCCAACTTCTCACCTATATATAGGCACGACACTAAGGAGATGGGTGACGCATGGCCTTGGTGGCCTAACCCATAATTGACACTTGCTACAAGATAACAATGCTTAAGGTGATTAATCACCACATGATCTCTCTAATGATGCCACATATAGGTACTTGAAGAAGAGGAAAATTATTTCCTATGCTTGAAGAAAGCTACGGCAATTTGGAAAATAAAAATTGGAAAAATTTGATCCATAATTCCAATTGCTCACGGCAATTAAATCTCTTAAGCATGATTAAGAATTAATTAAGCATAATCTATATGTTTAATTAATTACTCAACGTGATAATTAATTACTGAAATTATTCCAAACGTAAACGGGACGTCGAAAATAATTTCGGATAATCTCGACGGAAATAATTAATTCCGAAAATAATACTTGAAAATATTATTATATCGGAACTAAATTATGATTTATATTCTTAATCTGACGGGATATTACATTTTCAAATCCAACCAATGAAACAAACGATTTAAAACAGAGAAAATTCTACCATTATCTCAAAATTCTCAACCAATAACTTCTAAATAAAGAACTTAACTCTATACAACTAGAGTTCCAGTTCATACGACCAAAGTTCATCACTCGTCTAGAGTTCAGGAATGTTTAAAAGCAGGAGGATAATTTCCTAAGCCCCAGTTACATCACATAATATCATATAAATCACATGAGCAATTCAATATCACTTATGAACTCATACTTGAGCTGGCGCGGCACGACGAAAGCGAGTGGTCATAATCACAACATACAATCCCATTTGATAAGTCTTCTCCTAGATCTGGAGTGAACCGGTGGAAATGGGCTCCGATCTGTTCGAATTGCTATTAAATTACCTTCGAGTTGCAGTGAACACCTGCAAGAACTCAACACCGGAGACGTTTCCGGTGAAGAGCCTCCGACGCTCAAGTCAGTATGAGAGTGATGAAGATGAGCTCTACTCAGTGGGAGCAGCAGCTGAGAAATGAATGGAGAGAATGAGAGTTAGGGTTTGGGAGTTACTTCAGCTCCTTTATATAGAGGAAAAACATTTACCTGAAGTCCCCAAAATGCCCTGGCCGACTTATGCGAAATGTCCAAAATGCCTTGGTCGGTTCGCATTCCGTCCACCTCCTATTCATCATCTAGATTCCTTTTTGGCCTTGGCAGTTCTGCTATGACATGTTGAACCATATAGGAGTTGTCGGAGGTCTTGGTGCCTCGAGGCGTCATAAGTTGACTTCAGGTATCGTCGAGTCGACTTTGGTCATTGTTGAACATCTGTAAATCATGTTGCGCCTCTCCATCTTTCTGAGGGAAGTCGAATTCTGGAGGTCGATTGAGAGAAGTGCCTGTAACCTGTTAAGCTGAAGACAGTTCTCAGGAAGCTCGAGGGAAGAATCGAATTTACGGAAGTCAATTCCACGATGTCGATTCACCAGAGTCGACTCTCATGCCTATCATTCGATTAGGTAGTTAGTGTTTGAACCGCTATGCTGCGATATGGATATATCATCTAGTCCCCCCAAAAATTAATCGAAGCGATTCTAAGCTTAAGAGTAAATTTGACGACTGAGTAGCTTGCTTGAGTCTTTTCACAAGTTGAACTTTTCTATTCGTCGTTGTCCTAGATCATGTCCTCCTCTTTTTTTTAAGGCATCTTCCTCCTAGTCGATTTCCTTGGTTCCAGTCACATCCTTCTGTATCTCGACTTATGAACAGTCCCATCGCTTCTACTTATGTAAATTCCCATATTGGTTGGATAAGTCTAATTTTTTTTTTTCAGATTTCAAAATTCAAAAAAATTCAAGATCTGATAAGACGTTTTCTCTCTCTGCCACTTCGTATTTCGTGATTCATCATGACAGTTGAATCTACCATTAATCTGAGGGCTAGGGTTTTGCTACTTCCCCTATAAGTATCTTCCTCCTTCCTCTTCTCCCACTTTTTGCCGTAAAAATTCTCGAACTCTTCCTTACTCTTCTTCCAGCAATTACAGTACTATAAACTCATCGGCGCTTGTTACTTTCCGACCATCTTCTCGGATTTTCAGGACTTCTTCAATCAAGCCATCATGTGTAAGTTTCCTTTACTCTACATTTACTATGAAATGTTTGTTTGCTTTTTGTTTATGCAAATGTTCTATCTTTCTGGGCTCTGCGTCCAAAGTTCATAAGGGTTTTTCATGTGTATTTGGTGTTCTTTAAATAATTTCTTGTGATTTTTCTTCGTTAGATCTTCAATCGTGGATTTCTCGCTTTCCTAAGTGTTTTCGCCCGTCAGTCGATTTAACATGAGAAATCAACTCTTCTCCCTTCATATGAGTTGACTAGTGTTGACTAGACATCCTTGCATCCCGATTATCGGAGATCTTCCTTCCCTCTTTCGTTTTTCTGTCGAGTCGAATCGAATTAGGGGTGGCTCGTATGCTTACCCTGCTTCTTCATTGTTTTATTTCTTCTAGAGCCGAGTCATGACTATGATTGTCCTCACCTGCTGACTGTCGCTTTCTCTCTATCTTTTTTTTAGATTCCGACTCCGACCCCGTTTCTGGATCTCTTGCCCATGAAATCGATGACTATTCGAGTTCTGAATCTGTACAACTAATCGCTGTCGGACCCAGTGCTGGCCAAAATGTCGAGCCAGAGAATTCTGCTCATTCCACTGCCTCGTCCTTCTAAATCGACTAGGATGCGTATAATCAGACACTGCTGTCTGGCATTTTAAATGAGGACCCTGAAACTTCTCGTGCTCCAAGGTCTCCTCGACTTAACTTAATCTCTCAGGTATTCTTCTTAGGCTTTTAGACATCCCTGTGTATAGAACAAGTCCTGTACATTCACTAATAATAGCTCCTTCAGTTGAGCCTGTAAATTTAGCCCGTTCTGTAGCAAAGTTAGTTGTTCTTAATCCCTTTTGTTATGCCCCTGCAGCCGAAATCGATGGCGTCAGGGAGTATAATGGTTTTCCTTCTGACTGGGAATTGGTCGCTCCTACAATTAGTGACGACTTCAAACACCCTCCCCGTGGCTGTTTCACCTTTTTTGTTGATCAAATAATGTCGGGATTGTGCTTCTCGATTTAACATGAGCTGTTGTCATTGAGCAATCTGTATGATGTACCCATAAACCACTTCACTCCCAACTCTATCCGAATAATGGTGTCTTTCATAGTCGTCTCCCGAATAGTCCTAGGTAGTTTTGTGCCCTAGTTTTTTCTTTACTGTTACGGGTATAGGTTTAGCAAAGACGCTTATTGTCTAGGTCATCATGTGGGGGTGTCTTTCCTTGACGATATTTTTTCCAATATTACCGATTGGAAGAAGAAACATTTCTTTATTCGACCTGCTCCTAGCCAATATCCTTTCACCAATGAGTGGCTTACAAGCAAGGTGAAGCAACGTAAGCTTCCTCACTCTTCGCAGTTTGCGGGCATGCTAGAAGAGTTGAATAAGAACGTATGGAGTGCTCATCGACTAACTAAGCATAGCTCCCTCCTCAACCATGTTGGGATTTGTGTCGACAAGAGTGTTCCTCGAATTAGTGATCCTTGTAAGCTCTCTGTTATTTTGGTTTATATCTCAACTTTCTACACTCGTCTGAACATTTATCTGTTTCTATTTGGTGTGTGTGCATGATTATCCTTATTGATTATTTCTTTTTATGTCGATAGTGAAAGCCTTAGCCCGCTTCGAGAAGAAGAAAGGCCAGGTGGCTGACAAGTCCGTTGCTCCCCCTGCTCCGAAGAGACATGAAGGCGGCTCAGGTTCTGGTTCCAAGACAGGGATAGTCGAGAGCACTGCCGCCAAAAAGTCGAAGGTGGTGCTTCCCTCTGCTGCTAAGCCGAGTCAACCGTTGGGCTTTCAATACTGCAAAAGGGCTCACGATCAAAGAGACATGACCCTGGTGCCCAGTTCCTTGAAACGCTAAAAAGGGAAGGAGTCGGCGGTCGAGAAGAACGCGGGGCAGTCGTCCCCTGTGAAGGTGCAGTCCGTGACCCTGGAGCAGCCTTCTCAGCTTTACGATAACCCCGTCCCCCTTCAAATTCTCCAGTGTCTCCATTCGACTCTCCCTGAGGACGACAGGGCACGGGTCGATAGTAACACTTATCATCAGGCCTGCTACACTGCTCGACTCATCCCTCGGGTAAGTTTTCTTTTCTTATGTTCATTCTTTCTATCCGAACTATATCTTGACTTTCTCATCATTTCATTCATTCGTTCATTTTTCTTAGCTTCTCGACTGCATCCTCCCATCCATGATCGAGGAGGCGCCTTCCCCCCAAACTGTTGGGTTCGCCTGTACCGTACGGGCTATACACAGCGGAATTTAAAATTTTTCAAAACAAGTATTTAACACTTAAATACTTAACCCGTATATACATATGGCTAATTTACAAATCGTCATCTTTAAAAACATGTAATAACCCAAATTTTGATTTGTTACAAGTAATATTAGAAATTACAAGTAATATCAAATATTACCTTATAACTCTAACTCCTTCTTCTTGATTGTGGTTGAGGAAATTGGTTCCTGGATTAATAACGAACACTTCGGTTTGCTCGCTTTTAGGAATCCACTTGTCTTCCCTCTAAACGTATCCACCGTTTGCTTCCGACTACGA
>CACSLK010024315.1:27758-50596 GCA_902706635.1 Striga hermonthica
CGATGTACGCGGTGACAACCGGTCTACGCGTTAGTGGAAGAGGGCAAAACAAGTAAGTATATGTTTTTTTTATTTTTCTTGTTCATTCATTTTTTTTTTTTTTTGTATTATATAAATCAATGTTGAAATACAGGTATAAAGTTGATTATCCCGGAAAATGTTGTACTTGTCGGAAGTGGCAGACACATAGAAAACTGTGTTCTCATGCAATAGCCGTCTGTCGTAGAATTGCGGGTGACTCAAAGCTGCTGTACGATGATCACTTCTGGACGTCGACCTGGGTAGCTCAATTTACTAATTGGAGTTTTACTCCGATTGGTAATCCTGATACATGGCAGCCGGTGGGATGGAACTTGATTGCACACTGGGAGAGGATCATCTTGAAGCCTGGACCCGGTCGCAAGCAAATGAGACGCTACCGCATGCAAATGGATCGTCGGGCACGACGCAGAAATGAGAGGAGACATTGTACTAGATGCGGTGATCCAGAGCATGTTGTGGATGAGTGTGCGTCCTCACATCCTCGCAGCGATAGGTCTAGACTTCGTTATGTGTGGGGAGATTAGATTTTTTATTGTTTATTTGGATTTGTTTGGATTGTTCATTTGGATTTGGTTGGATTATTTATTTTGTTTTGTTTGTATGATTTATTTGAACTTTGTTGGATTGTTCATTTTGGTTGGATTGTTCATTTTGGTTTAGTTGGTTGTTTGGAATATGCATAGAAAAGTGTTAAAGGACGAAAAATGACAAAATCGAGCTGCAGATGGGTCACACGACTCGTGTGAGTAGGTGACACGAGTCGTGTGGCTACAAGAGAATGAAATTTCAGCTACGACTTTTTCACACGGGTCATGTGTAATGTGACACGGGTCGTGTGACTTCACACGACCCGTGTGATTATGTCGTGTGAGTGGTCGTGTGAGTCTGGGAGTTTTTTTTAGGGCGCACCTCGTACCATTAGGCTGCTCTAGGCTATCGCTGTTTTTGAATTTGGCCTGGAAAAAGTGAAACGGAACAAAGCTGATTTTCCATTTAATGTTGTTGATTATTAAGTAGATTCTGTTACTGAGTTTTGATGTACAGTAGTTTTAAGTCAAATTAGTACAATTGAAGTCAAATTAATACAATAAAAGTCAAATTAATACAATTGAAGTCGAATTAATACAATTGAAGTCGAATTAGTACAATTGAAGTCAAATTAATACAATTGAAGTCGAATTAATACAATTGAAGTCGAATTAATACAATTGAAGTCGAATTAGTACAATTGAAGTCAAATTAATACAATTGAAGTCAAATTTGTACAATTGAAGTCGAATTAGTACAATTGAAGTCAAATTAATACAATTGAAGTCAAATTAATACAATTGAAGACAAATTAATACAATTGAAGTCGAATTAATACAATTGAAATCGAATTAGTACAATTGAAGTCAAATTAATACAATTGAAGTCAAATTAATACAATTGAAGTCAAATTAATACAATTGAAGTCGAATTAATACAATTGAAGTCAAATTAATACAATTGAAGTCGAATTAATACAATTGAAGTCAAATTAATACAATTGAAGTCGAATTAGTACAATTGAAGTCAAATTAATACAATTGAAGTCAAATTTGTACAATTGAAGTTGAATTAGTACAATTGAAGTCAAATTAATCAATTGAAGTCAAATTTGTACAATTGAAGTCGAATTAGTACAATTGAAGTCAAATTAATACAATTGAAGTCAAATTAATACAATTGAAGTCGAATTAGTACAATTGAAGTCAAATTAATACAATTGAAGTCGAATTAATACAATTGAAGTCGAATTAATATAATTGAAGTCGAATTAATACAATTGAAGTCGAATTAATACAGTTGAAGTCAAATTAATACAATTGAAGTCGAATTAATACAATTGAAGTCGGATTAATACAATTAAAGTCGAATTAGTACAATTGAAGTCAAATTAATACAATTGAAGTCAAATTTGTACAATTGAAGTTAAATTAATACAATTGAAGCCAAATTAATGCAATTGAAGTCAAATTAATACAATTGAAGTCGAATTAATACAATTGAAGTCGAATTAGTACAATTGAAGTCAAATTAATACAATTGAAGTCAAATTAATACAATTGAAGTCGAATTAATACAATTGAAGACAAATTAATACAATTGAAGTCAATTTAATACAATTTAAGTCAAATTTGTCACACACTGCGAATAAGCGGCTATTGAGAATAAGCGGCTATTGCCAATCGCGTATGCGCTTGTCGACGAAGAAAGCCAAGGGAACGGCCGCTATCTGGGATCAACTGACAGGGCTGAGAGAGGGGGATGTAAGATTCTTACGTTTTGCAAATTCATCCCATCTTTTTTTATTATTGTTCTTAGATTTTTTATAACTTAATTCTTAATTCAATTTTTTTTTTTCAGTTTGATTGGATGCCCTATACAGAGTTCATCGCGGATTCTTCTTCTCTCCCGGCACAGTATCTAGAAGATCCACATATTTGGAAGTACAAGGGGTGGATCTTATGCTGGGACGTCGCTGAGGTCCTCGAGACTGATAGAGTCCTCCGTCAGTTTGGGTGTTACCAGTCCATCCCCCCAACTCCGCTGATTAAGAATGAGGCCGAATGGAATGCACGCCACGGAGGCCAGGGAATGACTGGGAGGGTATATACTGATTGGGCCGAGTTTCATTCGGAGCTCGGGAAGACTTGGGCCGAACAGAGAGACCAACATGTCCTCCCACATCAACCCGTGGATCATTTCCTAGAGCCTGAGGAGGGTTACATGGATTGGTATCTCCGTAGGACGGTGAGACTGATCAGTGACCCTAACATCTATCCGGTGGTCCAGCAAGACGACGGCTATCAGCCAATTACCGAGCGACAAAATGTGACGTAAGTTCCTAAATTGTGAATTCTATAATTATTATTATTATTATTATTATTATTATTTCTTTTATTTTGGTGTTTCATATTAATTGGTTTGAATTTTATTTCCAGTATGGTGCCATGGAGGAGGCTTATAACATCTTACATGGTGTTGAACACTTATTGGATACATCCCATCCAGAGGTGCAGACTGCATGGCACAAGGCCCAAAACGTCCTCTACAGTTCTATGACTGTTGGAGGGTAAGAGGTCAGACAAGGGGGGACGTCTAGTCAACTTCTATCTCAAGAAGAGTACGTCCCTCCACAGGTCACACAGTCACATCGGGCGAGGCATCGACCAGGTCTGAACATTGGTGGAGGTAGAAGATGTCGTGCCGCGAACCCGCTGACGCCGCCGAGTATGAGGAAGACGAAGAAGGTAATAATTTTTAACTTAACAAAAAAATGTTTTTTTTTTATTTCCTTTTTTTGTTTTTGTTTTGTCAAGTCAATTTTTATATTTTTTTTAAATATTTAATCAGGTCAAGAAGAAGCTGCTACACCTATCACGAACATAGCCTCGTCTTCTTCAGGACATAGACCTCCTAGGAAGGGTCCCGGCAGCGTAGACCACCGGATACGTACACTCCTTCCTAGTTAGTTTGTATTATGGGATTTTTGTGAACTTTTTTTTTTTGGTGGATTATGTTGAATGATATTTGGTTATTTATATATTTTTGAATATATTATTACGGTTGTTTTTATTTGTTTCAATAATGGATTGATATGAGCTTGTGGAATGTTGTTGAATAGATATCGATTAACAAGTGTATTATTATTATTTACTCTGAACAGGAATAAATTTGGCACAATAAAACATAATTTTAAAATAATTATTTTTTTTTAGAAAAACGTATTTCGAAAATACGTTTTAAGTTGGGGCAAAAATTAGGTCAAAATCAATTTGGGTCAAAAATTAGGGCAAAATCAATTTGGGTCAAAATCATACGAAAAACGTATTATGAAGATACCTTCATATAAAAACGTATTTTTTGAATACGTCTTTTATTTTAAAACATTTATTTTTCGAAAATATAAATAATTTTCTAAATTAGTTAAATTAATTTTACTAAGAAACCGTATTGTCGAAATACGTTTTTTGACTGAAAACGTTTTACCGTAATACGTTTTCACAATAACGTATTCTTGTTATACGTTTTTGTCCATTTTAAATATGATTAATTAACGTAATTACAATTTAATTACGATTTATAATTATATTACCCAAAGACAGATTCCCGAAATACGGTTTACAATAAAAAACGGATATCCAGAATACGGTTTTTTTTTTTGAAAAACGTATTATTAAAATCCAACTCTTTTATTTTGGTCCGCTTCTTCTTCTTCTTTTTTTTTTTTTTAATTTTTGTCCAGTCAATTTTTTTAATTTTTATTTAAATTAAAAAATCTAAAGTTGGGAGTACTAAAACGAAAATTTTCTCTTCGATATCTGAAAAAAATTGTAAATCAAAATTCAGTACGGACAAACGACACCACCGTCCCGGTCATAAACTGTTCGCTCCGCTGAAACGAGTCAACTCGGTATGTTCTATCCCTCTCCTTCTCTCCATCATTTTCGTTAGATACGTACATGGGTATGCCTGGATAAACAAAATCAAAATCTTAGGTCGAGGAAATCCGAAGATTCAGGTTTGGTCGAGGAATATATTTTGTTTGCCTTTTGATTTTGTCGTTTTATTCCTGGAACTATTACCCAGTAAGGGCTTTTGATAATCAATCTTGCCAGACTCTCGATGTTACCTTTTTTAGTTGTTTGATATTATTTCAGCTACAGATTGTGGACCGATTGGTTAAATGGTGTGTTTAGGGTTAATAAGTATGTCAAAATTTGAATTGTATATGCATTTGGTTGAGTTCTTTTTCCGATTTCGTTCTCTTTGGCTGTTTTTTCGGTCTTCTAACACTCAGTCTTTCAACGGCAGCGCTGGTTAGAGCTATGTATAAGTGCATCCATTCTGTTTAATAAGGATGCCAGGCATACCTCTCGTGGCTCGTGAAACTGCGTAAGTATTTTCTTGGCTAACGAGCTGCGATCACAAAATATGGAGCTTAGTAGGCATTAAATGACTATAGCCTTTTTCGTTAAATTAATAATGTTCACTTCATTTCATGTGACCTTTTTTGTAACAACGGTTGGTATGTCAGTCTCATAGAATGTTATGCTCCAAAGCCATTAAAATGAGTTTCAAAGAAATCTTGAAGTTCATTCTGTTGGCCCGTTTCAATGAATCTTGTCTTTGTAAGGGAGGACTGCAAATGGCAAGGGTGCAGCTCAATTTTTTTAATTATGGAATAATGTTTTTATACTTCTGTGCAACTTTCTCCAAAATTGGAAGTGGTTGTTACCATATAGATTCACGTTATTGATTCTAGAGAGCACAACTTAGATGACCATTGTTATCTAATTTCTGGAACAGGAATTGTGTTTGCAATTGCAGTTACTCTAGAGGGGCAGATCATATGTGTCGCCAAGATCCCCGTGCACATTTGTCTCCGGAAGAGCAAATTGCAGCTGAGGAGAGCCTTTCAATTTATTGCAAGCCAGTTGAATTATACAATATTCTTCAGCGCCGAGCTGTTAGAAACGTAACTCTCTTCCTTTTCACTGCCTTATTTACAACTTGTTCTTGTTTGTTTATTTGTATTTTTATTATATTTGTTCTCTATCCTTTTGAGTACTAATCCTGGAGGGTAGGGCGGTCGGAATTGAATCCAACCACAGACACACATGCCTTACAACTGGGCTACCTAGCGGTTCCCAAGTCTAGTTTATGTGATATTTATTTTAATATTTATGCTACATGGTTAAAACATCTGGTGCCATTTCTTGAGGATCAATTACCACGAGAATGCAGCTAAGAGGGCATCAACCAGGGTTCTAACTTCCGACCCTTGATCTTGTTGGTTTATTTGGTTCTTACTATCTCCTCTCCGCCCCTCGACTCCCAAGTCCCAACTGTTAAAAATAATTTCTAGAGCACCAACTGTATACTTACTCGAACTACTTGTACATATATGCTTGCTGGATTTTGGTGATTGTTTGTGTTGGGATAGTTGTTGTTCTATTGATTAGAACCAGCGTTGGCTGTATATATTGTCAAGCTTTTTGTCATAGTAATTTTTCTTTTTCATTTTAACAAAAGTTAAGGTTCTTCTGCAGCCATCCTTCCTTCAGAGATGTTTGCGATACAAAATACATGCAAAAAACAAGAGAAGGTATGCAGTATTTTGAACCTTGTCATTATTATCTTTAGTTGTGCCTAAATTGCTGACTTCTTCTCAGGCTTGGGTGTAAAGAAATATGGGTTAGAGTTTTCGTTTATCTTGTTTAGCTTCTATTTGATTGTTAATGTTTTATTGTTCAGTGGTGTCCAAAATAATTTTGTGCTTATTTGCATATTATCGACTCTGATTTTCTAATTTTCCTCAAATGTTAAAGTCTAATTTTATAAAATACAGCTATTATATAATATTGTTGACTAGAAATACTAGTTCCTTTAATTTGGACAATGCAAGAATATAATTTTTTTTTTAATATTTTCCCGGTTCCTAAATGTGCAGATTCAGAAGTGAAATTCTTCTATTACTATAGAGTCATCTATATATCTTTGCTAGAAGATGCAGCTGAGATGTTCTCTATCTATTTACTTTTTGTGCTGACAGTCTACATTTTGTGCAATGGATGTGTGTGCTTAGTATTTAATTTTGTGATGTATACTTCTCATTGACATACATGATTGATGTTGTTAACTCTGCTTCTCCTCTGCCCTAGGATTCACATGACAATATCTCTTCCATCAACTGTAAATGACGAATCTCGAATTCAAAGTATATTCCCTTTATGTGTCCTGTTAGCAAGACCAGTTTATAGTCCTGCAGTTGTAGAGGTACTGCATGAATTCTGTTACTTTACTTGTATATTTGCACTTTTTTCTCTTACTCGTTCTCTTTCACTCTGACTACATCTTTATGCAGGATTCTGCAGCTTATCATTTCAGTCGAGCATGTATATTAACTAAATGTGTGGGAGATGGTCGGATGAGCCAAGATCAAGCTAATTTTATTCTTCCTGAGTTTAACAAACTGTCAGCAGAAGTTAAATCTGGTTCTCTCTCTATATTGTTTGTCAGTTGTGGTATGCTGTTTTTCCGTATTTATTTTTATATCAAATAAGATTTGTTATGTTCGGCAACTTTTTCATGCTTTACTGCTATTTTTGCAGCCGAACTATTTAAGGAGCATGCAGAGGGGTCATTATTTTCAGGTGCATTGGCCAATAGTTGGAATTTATTGCCTTTTTTGGGTGTCTTTTTGCATATTATATTTGCTCCTCACTCCAAAGGGAGACAGCTAGGTTCTGAATTTATTTCTGCTGTAGACCCTAAGATTTGGAGTTCCCCATTTCATTGAGAGAGTTAAGTTGAATAGCCACTTTTCTGTAGCATGCTTTTAGTTCTAGTCGGTGGTGGTTTGCTTGAAATTGGCTGTATGGGTTTCTCTCTCAAACAGCAGTCAGCAGGTGAGAATTGTACACGATCAAGGTATACTTGAATGAAGCATCTTAAGCTCTGTGGAGTTGGTTGCCCAGGTTCCAGAAGTTGAGGCTGTTATTGGATACGCTTTCATTGATTTTTTTTTTCCACCAGATAAAAGTGTTTGGAAACTGGGATTAGATGTAAGACTATAATGTAACGATTATTGCTGTGATGTAAAAATCGTAAAATAAGTTGTAGTTTGAAATATGTGAGTGGATGACTAGTATATTTTTTAGGGAAAATGTGTAATAACGGTTGAGGTGTGTTTCAAAATTGGATAGATCAAACCAAGGAGAATAAAATGATATGAGTGAATATTGTGCCTTTTAAAAAATTTCTTTAGGAGAAAATGTGAAATATTTCATATCCAATCACAACCTGAGCTGGGTTGACTTGAATGAAATCTTGATTAATACATTTGTGGTTATCAAAGAATTGAGGAATATGTAACTCCATTAAAACTTATTTATATTACATGGTTGACTTGTCTTTTTATGTAATTTCTTCCGACTGATAGGGATCGTATTCAGTTGAATGGAACATAAGATTTAATCAAACTTGAGAAGAAAGTACATCATTAGCTTTGTTGATTCATTGTTCGATGACTTCACTGAAGTTACCAAAGTTATAGGATGTATGTTTCCAGTGTTGGGTTTTCACTAGGTGCCGCGTTTATGGCTTTTTTATGTAGTCATGTTTGATGTGCTTGCACTTTCCACTTCAAGATTCTTGCATGTTGAAACCTCCCATATCAGGGACAATAAAATAAGGAAAAAGATGATTCACTGTACACATGCACAGGTTGTATTTGTTTTCACTATATTAAGAGCTTTATGAAAGAGGGGCTCCAGGTTCCTGCATTTAATGATTTGTCTTCTTTTATGTTCTCTCTTCATTGTTCCCATGGAGCTAATATTTGTGTTGTATTTGTTTTATTCATAGCAAATGTTGAGGGTCCTTGCTTCCTCGGTAAAATTCCAATGGAGCTACTTCATTTATCATGGGACAAATCTCTGAACTTGAGTGGTGGGCAGAGAGCTGAGATGCTGTCTACTGTTGACTTGCATTCATGCTCCTTGAAGGTTGCAATTGAATAACTCTCGATTATGTGTTTCATTGTTAGTGTTGCTTTGTGTTCTAAGTATCTTTTCTTTAGTTTCTCTGTCTTTTTTTCCTCCTTGTAAAGTGATTGCAGTGTTCAACTGATTCATATTCAAATTTCTTGGTATAATCAAGAGGAGGCATTTTTTCATGACTTGTGTGCCCAAGTATTCAGATTGAGCTGATGTTTCTCCCAGAGCTTTCTGGAAGACATTTTGAGCTTGTTGGTAGTGCTAAAAAATATGGCATTGTGTTCTTATCATCCAAATTCCATGCAGACCTCTTTGCAATTATCCTACTGTAATGATTTCGTTGACTCCCCAGAATATTACTTGTTTCATGACCTTCTTCTTTATGATAGCCTGGAATCCCATGCAAACCCTTAGGAAAATCTCTCACTATCTTCCAAATGAAAACATAGGCTATTGCATGATTCATTTAGTTATTATGCCCGTTCCTCCCGAGCAGCTCTGGAAAAAATCCAGCCAACTTCCTTTTCTTCTGATCGATTTTTTTTTTTATAATAGAAAAAAATGTTTCTTAATTAGTTTTTTATTTGCAGACAAACTGCTTTGGAGATGACAAATGCTTCTCATTTCGTAGTCCTCGTGACAGAACTATGGTACATCCCCTCTCTCTTCAATGTCAAATTTATATGAGAAAAGAAAAAATAAATTTGAAGTCTGTTTTTACGGAAGAGCTTTAGTTAGATTTTAGGTGATGTTCAGCCATTAAAATTGCATTTCTTATTCTTAACATATTTTCTGTTTGCTTTACTCAAGCCTATGTCTCAACAACTTCAAGTCCGTGTTGCGGCAGAAGAAGTTGGAACCAAGGAGAGATCTCCTTATGATTCATTTTCATACAGAGGCATTCCTTCCTCCACTTTGCCACAGATTATTAGGTGACTTATAGCCTTCATTCATCTCCCACCTCAGTGTAGAATATGGGCACATGTGTGTACATTCATTAACTTCATGGTTGTTGGCTAGGTTGAGGACTGGAAATGTAGTTTTCAACTACAAATACTATAATAACAAGTTGCAGAGGACCGAAGGTAATTTGATTAGCCTTTCTGGAGACGTGCTTTGAATCATGAATTGTAGCTTGTTAGTTCACCTTGTGCCATTTGTGATCTGTGCTGGTCTGGCTATTCATTCACAAATTATAGAGCTAAGTGCCTAAGCATATGGTTTTGTTGGAGCGCACTTGATTTTTTTTCGTGGTCTTCAACAAATCTTATGCATATGCCACAAGATAAGCTTCTGAATGCCAACTTTTATCATCATTAAGTTGTGGCTTTGATAGGGATAAATGCCGGTCTTAGTTATCTACTCTTTTCTTGCTTGTTCGCTTGTTGAATTTGGTCTTTCATGTCGAGTATGATAGCAAGTAGGTGAACTTCAACATTTCCTCGCCTGAGTAATCGTAGAATCTAAAGGCAAAGACTTCAAAGAAGTTGTACTTTTGTGTAGTTTCTGCTAGAGATAAATTAGAGGATATATAGGAACCTGCATAATCTTTTCTCCTGTAACTGTTCTCTGCGGGGGGTAGTTACCCGCGGGGCAGAATTGCATCCCTAAATGGAGGGTATGAGATAATAAGAATCAAGTAAACTGCTGATTGCCTGTTATGGTGAATAGTTCTTCATGTGTCCTTTGTGTTTCCATCGCTAAATGTTGCTGCTAAATTCTGGAAGAAACCTGACTTATTATATACATATACAGTAACGGAGGACTTTACATGCCCTTTCTGTTTGGTTAAATGTGCAAGCTTGAAGGTACTACCCAACTTGATGTTCTCATGTCTTATTGCTAAAAGTTCTGCAGATTTTCAACTAATGTATCAATACTTTAACAGGGGCTGAGATATCATTTGCCCTCCTCTCACGACCTCTTCAACTTTGAATTTTGGGTTAGTAAACTCGATTAGTTTTAAAAGAATTTAATTTCATTTGTGTTTGAGTTTCTATTCTTTTTTTTCTATGAAAACATGTAGGTAACAGAGGAATTTCAAGCAGTGAATGTATCAGTTAAGACAGATACATGGAGATCTGAGGTATGGATGCCAGTTATTTTCCGTGGTTATGATATGTCCTGTTAATGCACCTAGTCATTGTAGTTGTGTCATGTAGTGGTGGACAATAACTAACTTCTGTGTCAGCCAATTGAAAGAACTTCCAAATTACACTGATGAAAATCTCTGTATCAATAACGAAATTGAAGTGCAGTGTAATAATGTAATATAGCTTGGTGAATTGAAAATAACATTGTTTTTACTGAAACTGATTTTGAAGTAGGTATTCAGCTAGAGAAATCAATATTTGCCGAAGATGGTGTTCTTATTGCATTTATCTTAATTGTATTTGACTTTTTCAATATTATTTTTGTAGATTGTTGCTGCAGGTGTTGATCCTAAGCAACAAACTTTTCTCTTTTGGTAGGTCATGGATGTATAAATGTTTTGATGATTGCTTGTGTAAATCTCTTTTCTTAAATAAATGCTATGAGTTCATCTTGGTCAACACAGTTCAAAGGCTGCACGACGTAGGAAAAGGAAGAGCTTAATGCAAAGTTCAAGGCATGTGCACCCTCTTGTCTTAGAGTCAGTGATTCCGGGATCAATCAATGAGCCTCGAGACATGACTGATGGTAACTTAAAGAAATCTTGATATCTAACTTAAAGAAATCTTGATATCTTTTGCTGCTATTTGTACTTTCCGTGTATTCAGTCATGTTGTCATGAGACTATAAATTAAACTATATGAATGACGGTACTAAATGTCTCTGAGTCCTAGATATGATCGGAGACAACTGCTTTGTTATCATGCTGATGTGGAAAACTCTTGCCCTTTTTTTCGGAACTTTCACAATGAATGACAAGGCCCCGGCTTTCCTGAGCCTAAGTATGTTCACAGTTTAGTAATTGCTTGGAGCCAAATCACAGCCAAAAATTGTTATGTTGCAAATTGAACTGACAAGTCAGATTCTGTTTTCAATTTTATTTTTCAAAGAAATGTGTTGTTACGTTTCGGTTCACCATGGGATTTTGCAGACATCCAATAAAAGAGAACATGTTAAACCTGGAGTTCACATAACTAGTTTCTATGTGAGAAATTGTGTCAATTGATCAGGTTTATATCTACTCATGTGGATTCCTTGAAGTCAGAATTGCTGTTCATGAGAATCTGTCTCCCACTTACCTTTCAAAGTTCTTAATGGCCCATTAAATTGTGTTCTGTTATAGATCATAAATACAACCTACACATGTGTACATGGATATTTATAATGATTGTATCTGCAGATATATTGGTCCATACATATGGATTTGAAAGGAAAAATGTTGCTAACTTTTTTGCAGGTATTGCAGAGAGTGGGGACCGTGATGCATCCAGTCCTAGAATTTCATCAGCCACAACTCATTCATATGCTGAACCTGAGTGTACTCAGACATTACCTGGAACCAACCTTGCACCTCCCGCTTTACTACAATTTGCAAAGACAAGGAAATTATCAATTGAACGGTCTGAACCCAGAAAGTAAGTGCACTTGCTTGATTTCAACTAGAAGATTTTTTAATACAATTGCAAATTGTAACAGACTAGCTTCCTGGAGACAATTGCAAATTATAACAAGACTTGCTTCCTGATCTCCATTATGTTTTGCTACCAAGTTTCTTGTAGGATCTAGCATATCTTCTTTTGGAAGTGGAGGTAGTTCTTTAGACATATATTTAGAATGACCTAATGTGTCCTGAATGAGCAACGAAGAACAGACATGTGACAAGTATTATCCTAGTGAGCATTCGGTTGACTTTTTGGAGCCATTTTTCTGTATGACATTTTGTTGTTACTGCTTCACTTGAACTCAGTACCTTCTTACTGGAATCTTATAAACATATTACTAATACAAATTATAAGTTCATCCTCGCTGACTTACTATATTTGTTCGGTGACATAGTGAAGACTCCTAAGGTCTTAGGTATCCCTTTTATCATTCTCTATTTGGATTTGGTTTGAGCTAACTGCAACAAAATATAATGTCCCCGCATCTAAGCTTCCTGATCATCTATAACTTATATTCTATTCTCGTGATAGACGAGCTGACCATTTATAATAATTGTTCTTAATTGATGTTGAAGTTTATTGCAGTAACTTTTCTTTTTCTTGTTTTGGTTCCAGTCGTGCACTCTTGCAGAGGCGGCAGTTCTTTCACTCTCATAGAGCTCAAGTAAGCTATCATCAGTACATATATTTTCCGCATCATGTGTCAACCTTTGTACATAAAAATATTCATACTTCTTCAGTTTCTGCAAACCGATGCAATGAGGTGCAATTCAATTTGGTCAAGAACTGAAAAATTCAACCCTACGGTGGTCTTCTGGATGACTAAAAAAAATTCAATTTGTTTGCCTTTTGTTTTTAATATATCTCAATTAGGATGGGAATTGGCTTTCATGGTATATATTGTAGCTTCGAATTTAAGTACAAATACGTCATGTGCCCTGATTCTGTACTTGTGTGCTAGCAGACCTGCAAAATTTTTGAGCAGTCATTATCTTGTCAACCAAATGATAGTATATACATGCTGTCTCGTTCTCTCTCTCTCTCTCTCTCTCTCTCTCTCTCTCTCTCTCTCTCTCTTTCTCTCTATCTCTCTTTTGGTTTTGGTTATGCCTGTTTCTCAAGTTTATCCATGTTGTCTTGAGATAATGTGCATCTATATTAGTCTACTAATAATTCCTGTAATCAATGCAGCCAATGGCCTGGGAGCAAGTCCTGTCTGATCGTGACAGTGAGGATGAAGTTGATGATGATGTTGCAGATCTTGAAGATCGAAGGGTATGTTCTTCTCATCTGAAATCTGCTGGTTCCCAATCCTTGTAGTTCTTCTATAATGGGCATATGACCTGCCTCCATTAGAGGTTTTGTTTTGCATTGGAATTGTGAGCATGGTACATTACATAACATTGATATATGGGTACAGGCAATTACAAATTTCAATCTATTCACTTGTTTGTATGAAAAAATTTCAAATCAATCATCTTATGGACCAGTGTTATTAATCCTTCACAAATTTAGCATGGCGGTTTGGCAGAAATCCACCACGGCATACCCCCATGACTGCCATTTGTTAACACTGTTATGGACTGGAATATGCTGCTCTGTTTTAGGAGATAATTACTATTTCCATGTGCAATTAAAAGGAATGTTGTTGAACAGATGCTCGATGACTTTGTGGATGTTACAAAGGACGAGAAGCAGTTGATGCATCTCTGGAATTCTTTTGTCAGGAAGCAAAGGTGAGAGACTTTTTTTTCTTCTTTTTGCTTTTCCCATTCCTGATTTGTCGAGTATTATAGTTGTTTCATAAGACACTGATTTTGAGGTCTCAGTTAAGGTATTGTATTCATCTAGACGAGGTTTATAGCCCAATTAAGGTCCCAGTTATACCATCAGATGAAATAGGAATGTTGACATGGGTAGGACCTTAGTTTATATATTTGTTTTGCCGTTTTTGTTTTTCTCTCTGTGTATTTCGTTTAAGCGCTCGTCTGTCACAACCGCAGAGTCCTTGCAGATGGTCATATTCCTTGGGCCTGTGAGGCGTTCTCCAAATTGCATGGTCAAAATCTTGTCCGAACACCTGCTTTACAATGGTAACTTTTGCGATTTCTGATAACTGGCACTGCTATATATAGTGGCTGTCAATTTTGTTTTCTTAAAAGTATAACCTTTTTCTCAAATTTTCAAATCCCTTTTTAGTTTCTACCATAGTAAAAGTTTCCAGAGAATTTCCCATGCGTTGCTGCAAAAGCATCTCACAACTTAAGTGTATGTATCCTGTTGATTATATTCTTTAGGCTATGTTTGGTAGACAAATAAGCAAGTGTATAACTTATTTGATTAGCTTATAAGCTTCATTTGGTAGGACAAACTTTTTGAAAAAGCTCGAGCTTATCTCATAAGTTTCTTTGGGTGGCTTTTCAAATAAGCCCATTGAAATTTTTATTTCAGCTAGCTTATCAACTAATTTTATCAAACACTTTTATCATATAAGCTAAGCTATTATACTTTTCTGCTGTAAGTGTAAGTCATAAGCTATAAGATATAAGTTCAAAAATTACGAATAAGCTATAAGCTAGCTTATCAGCTAGTTCTACCAAACATACCCGTAGTGTCCAATCATCCATCTGGATTATTAGTTTTATTTGTGGCTCTTCTAAAACCATCTATCTTCAACAAATCACTTCTTTTGGATTCTTATTCAGTTATTCAGAATTACCTATGAAGGTTACACATGAATGCAGTGCGTTACGATTATTATTATTATTGAGGATATGTTATTCATGTTGGTCAGTAATTGCAAATAGTATTCTATTTGCTTATATCATTATGGGGATGGACAGGTGTTGGAGATTATTTATGATTAAACTGTGGAACCATGGCCTTCTTGATGCTCGCACCATGAACAATTGCAATATAATTCTCGAGCAAGTCCAAAGCCAGGATATTGACCCGGGAGAATGAGATACAGAGGGAACACTTCATCACACCATTATTTAAGCGTGTCTTTTATTTTTTAGGGTGGAAATTAACATGCAAATTCCCAACATTAACTAATTGTTTTAGCAGAAAAAGAACAAGAAAAAAGAATCCCTGTGCTGATACATGACATGAAACCCATGAGTTTACTTGGTTAATTGACAGGGGAGGCTGTTGTTGTACACGGGAACAACTTGTTTTAAATTCTCCCAGCGTCTGCTTATTCCATTCCAATTCTAAGTAATGTACAAACTCATTTATTGTTTCCTTTTTCTTATATATATATATATATATATATAAATACTAGCCGGCTATCGCCGTGCATAGCACGGCCGGCCCACGTTTTAACTTTTATTTTCAAGCTAGAAGATTATTTACATTTCATTAAATATTATGAAGTAAACATAAGTGAAATAAAAACAGAAATCACACCTGAGCCAATCTTGCCTATGTTACATTAGCCATTGTAGTCGAGAATTTCATAGGAGAGGAGATTCTGGTAGTTAGAAGGTTTGAAAATAAAAAGAGTGAAGAAATGCAATAGAGAAACATATTTTTTTTTTTTTTAATATCATAATTCGAGCAGAACAAACATATGTTTCGAACACAAAACACAAGTGTTAAAATAAAGTACACATTATCAAGTTTAATTTGGGATTTTCCAAAGCAAATAGCTAAATGACAAAACAAACAATATAAATTGTACCAACAATAAATCTCAAACATAATTAATCTACAATGTTATCAAAAGATGAAACATATATAGTATAATCAACAAAAAGGGCATTGCAGACATTTAAATGTAAATCGCACCATAGTGCTAAAACGTAATATATACTGCTGCTAGTTGTATTCCTTATAGGCAAGGCTGTGGATTATTTTGGTGCCCAGCAAAGCATTAATACAAATAAGTGCACAAAATTACAAATACAAAGACAACAATGAGATTTCTCTTATTGTTGTCTTTAAAAGAACAGTTGATCATTAGAAAGTGAAAAGATGTAGCAGTGTCACTTTTTTCATCTAACAATGGCAAACTGCCATATTTCCTCACTCTCCCTAACCACCTTAATCGTGGCGATCCTCGCACTGCTCGAAACGTCCTCGACGAACACGTTTCTCCGTGTTCTCCTACACGCAAACGCAACCAAATCCTACTCTAGTTAATTAGTCGTAACTATGTATTGCAAAGTCAAATTGCAATTCAAGAACAATCCAACCAAATCATACTCCAACTGATTAGTTGAAATTGCTTGACGCTTGATTTTGAACTGTAAAGGTTTTGAAAATAATTTTTTTACTAAAAGGAACTAAACTCTAAAATCAAAATTGATACACAAAGCAAAACACTAAAACTTAAAAATGCAATAAAATTTAAATTAAAAAATAACTATCATGCTTACATCAGCAGCTTTGGGGTTCTGCTGAATCCGTATCCGGCCATCTTAATTACATTAACAAAGTCCAGGCCAGGACCACTTAGTCGAACAGCAGGTCTTTCAGTTGAGCCGCTCCATCTTGCAATTAAGAATGAAGAACAATGAGCCACTATTCCTCGGGCCTGCGTCGGCCATGGTCAGGACGCACTGGCACAATTGATGTACTCGCTGTTGATGCCTTTTTCGATGGCAAAATCTTCTCTAATACAAAAGTTCTCGGCAGTCTTTGGCACGTCATCGGTGAAGAGCTCCACCACGAACAACTCTTCGAACGCCGACAGTTGTACCAAAGAAAAACCAAGAGTTTGTCCTTTTTCCCCTCTTGAATTCTCGGGCTTTTTGGGACAAATCTATCCACAACCTACACAAACTCATTCATTATCACTCTGAGGAAAAACAAATAAGTCTATAAAACAATTTAAATCTTAATAAGTCCCAAGTTAGTACTCAGCGCAACACATGCTAAACACATACTGCAAATGCAATATAATTGTTTCCTAAAAGGAAACTCAGAAGCAGCAAAATATTGATCAATTTCAGCAACAAACATAAATACAAATCAATCACTATGCAAGAAAATTCAATTTTGAAAACATACAAAATTGTATCTTAAAAAGAAACTCAGATGCAACAAAATATAGATCAATTTCAACAACAAACATAAATAGCAACGAATCACAATGAAAGAAAAACAATTTTGAAAACATACAAAGAATAATAATCAAATCCAATAATATGACATAGAAAGGAGAATTTCGAAACATAAGATAAAAACATTAATAAACTCAAAGACTTACCAGCAAGATTCCCCAGCACAGTCTGAAGCCGTCTGGATCATTTTGAGCCACGAGCCCTCCTTCTCCTTCATCTTCCGGACGACCTACTCTAGTAGGATTTCTTCTTCTCGTCAGAATCCAATGTCGATTCGCGATGCCGCCTTTGTCGACTGTAGAAACATGCTTCATGGCGTCTCCCCTTATTCGTACAGGAAACAAGGCCTCCCTGTTAGAAAAAAAATAAATAAATAATAAAAAAAATTACAACTTGCGGCGCTCACATGCTGCCGACCCATGTGTTATGATTTTTTTTAAAATATATATATATATATATATTTTATTACAATTCGTTAGGCAAAATGTTCAACTTCTCTGTTATAAATAGAATGCTTCTTCATAAGAGAATTATACACAAAAAAAAGAAGAGAAAAGAGAGGAAAGAAAGGAAAAGAGAAAGGAAAGAAACGATAGATATATGTTCAAATATCGGACATAAAAATATCAAAAGAGAATAAACAAATGATATTTTTATTTGTTTTGATATTCCTTTTATTTTTAAGTGCTCAATTCTCGACTCCGTTCCCTGTTCGCCGGAGCTCGTAAATCTGGTGTGCTACAGATTTAGAGACGTTTGTCGTTGTATCTTTGGAGAAGTTATGCCTGAACCGTTAGCTGACACACGGGGCGTATTCTTCTTGCGGAAAAAGTTTTACTCGCCTCGGCTAAAATCTTTCCCTTTTTCAGTTGTAATTTATTTTTCAGTTCAATTGTAATTTTCTATTTTTAGATTATTTGTAAGAACTGAAATTACATATCAGTTCGTAGGATTTCCGTGTAACTTTACACCAAATATCCAACAATTCGCAAGAAGAATATTTCAGTCATCCTACTGAACTGATGACATCCACCGGAGCAGGTTCCAGCTCTCAACATCCGATCAATCATGTACCTGCTGTCCATGTTCCTACAGCTGAAAAGCCCAAAAAATTCAACGGGCTTGACTTTAAGAGGTGGCAACAAACGATGCATTTTTACCAGACCACTTTGGGTTTGGTGAAATACCTGAAGGACGACCCTTCGGTCATTTCTGAGAATGAGACCAATGCAGAACTACGCGCTGCGTACGATGCTTGGGGACAAGGTGACTACCTTTGCCGTAACTATGTCCTGAACGGGCTTAGTAACGAGTTGTACAATGTGTACAGCTCTGTTGGTTCTGCCAAGGAGCTTTGGTCTGCCCTGGAGAAGAAGTACAAGACCGAGGATGCCGGGGCGAAGAAATTCGTCGTCAACAAATTTCTTGACTTCAAGATGGTTGACACGAAGACTGTCGTGTCACAAGTGCAAGAGTTCCAGCTGATCTTGCACGATATCCATTCTGAAGGGATGACTTTGAGCGAGTCATTCCAAGTAGCGGCTGTGATCGAGAAGCTACCGCCAGGCTGGAAGGACTTCTAGAACTATCTCAGGCACAAGAGAAAGGAGATGAGTCTTGAAGATCTGATAGTTCGTCTTCGTATCGAGGAAGACAACCAGAAGTCATCAGGAAAAGTCCCGATGATGGAAGCTCGTGCCAACTTGCTGGAGCAAAGCAACTCGGGCAAGAGGAAGACCCAGAATAAGGGAAAGCAGCCAGCCAAGGTTTGGAAGTTTACCGGAACTTGTTACAATTGTGGAAAACCAAACCATATGGCTAAAGACTGCAAGAGGCCAATGAAAGCTGGGCCAAATAAAGGGCAACCGAGTGCCCTTGTTGCTGAACACGGCCCTGTGACGGGTGAATTGACCGACTTTGATATGTCGGCTGTGGTGTTTGAAGCCAATTTGGTGGATAACCCAAGGGAGTGGTACATTGATACTGGTGCCACTCGTCATGTGTGTTCCGACAAGGAGGTGTTCTCTGAATACACTCCTGCTGCGGGTCGGAAACTTCACATGGGAAACTCCTCCACGTCTGATGTGGCTGGAGTGGGCACGGTGGTGCTGAAGCTCACTTCTGGAAGGGAGTTGAAGCTGAAGGATGTTCTGCATGTCCCAGACATCCACAAGAATTTAGTCTCGGGATCACTTCTTGTTGAGCATGGATTTAGGCTGGTGTTTGAAGCTAAGAAGTTTATTCTTAGCAAATATAGAAAATTCCTTGGTCGTGGTTATATCGACAAGGGATTGTTCAAAATGAATGTAATGGCTGTAAGCCGTGTAACCGTTGATAATAAAAAGCCTATTTCTATTTATACCGTCGAGTGCTCTGATTTTATGGCATATTAGATTGGGACATGTAAATCTAAATGCAATTAAACGGTTGATGAAATTAGAATTAATTCCTAATTCAAAAGTTGAGACAAATACAAAATGTGAAATTTGTATTGAAGCAAAAATGGCGAAGTTACCTTTCCACTCGGTGGAAAGGAGTACTGAACCATTAGGCTTGATCCATACTGATATTTGTGATATGAAAAGTGTGCAAACAAGAACCGGTAAAACGTATTTTGTAACTTTTATCGATGATTGCACAAGGATTAGCTACTTATATTTGTTAAGAAGCAAAGATGAGTCTGTGGAAGCATTTAAGATATATAAGACCGAAGTTGAAAATCAACTCGACAAAAGGATTAAAATAATCTGAAGTGATAGGGGTGGGGAGTATGTGTCTCCTTTTGAACAAATATGTTCTGAATATGGCATAATTCATCAAACGACGGCCCCTTATTCTCCACAGTCAAACGGTGTTGCTGAACGCAAGAACCGTACGTTAAAAGAAATGATGAATGCCATGTTGATTAATTTAGGATTAGCACAGAACATGTCGGTGGAAGCTGTTTTGACAGCAAATCATATCCTGAATAAAATACCCCCTAAAGGGAAAGATGAGACTCCTTACGAAATGTGGAAAAATCGTAAGCCGTCTTATAAATACCTGAAAGTGTGGGGGTGTTTGGCTAAGGTTTCAGTACCTGAACCAAAACAAATGAGAATCGGGCCAAAGACGGTCGATTGTGTATTTATTGGATATGCGTACAATAGTACATCATATAGATTTCTGGTTCATAAATCAGAAAATCCAGAGGTATCTGTTGGTACCACGATTGAGTCAAGGAATGCTATATTCTTTTAGAATGTATTTCCTATGAAGGAAAGGGCAAAATCTAGTTCTAATAAAAGAACATATGAAACTGCTAGTGGTTCTGTACCAGAGAGTACTAATGAAGAACCGAGACGTAGTAAAAGGGTAAAAACGGCTAGAACGCTTGGACCTGATTTTATTATGTACATGTTGGACGATGAACCGAGTTCCCTTAAGGAAGCTCTGTCCAGCCCAGATGGACCACTCTGGGAAGAAATTGTAATAGCGAAATGGAGTCCATTATGCAAAATCATACTTGGGAGTTGGTTGATCTCCCTGATGGTTTAAACGTTTAGGATGCAAGTGGATCCTAAAAAAGAAATATAAAGCTGATGGATCGATTGATAAGTTTAAAGCACGTTTGGTGGTCAAAGGCTTTAAACAAAAGGAAGGGTATGATTTCTTTGATACCTATTCACCTGTTACGCATTTAGCGTCGATAAGAGTGCTTCTCTCGATTGCTGCTTTGCACAATCTTGAGATTCACCAAATGGATGTCAAGACGACATTTTTGAATGGTGAATTGGAAGAAGAAATATACATGGAACAACCTGAAGGGTTTGTTTCACCTGGACAAGAGAGAAAAGTATGTAGATTCATCAAATCCTTGTACGGACTGAAACAAGCTCCAAAACAATGGCATTTGAAATTTGATGACGTGATGTTGACAAATGATTTCAAAATCAACGAATGTGATAAATGTGTTTATGTCAAGGGTACATCAAATACATTTATGATTGTATGTCTATATGTAGACGATATGTTGATCATGGGGAGTAGCCATGAAGTGATCATGGATACGAAAAGAATGTTGAAAAGAAATTTTGACATGAAAGATATGGGTTTGGCTGATGTTATTCTTGGAATAAGGATTATCAGAACCCAAAATGGAATTGTATTGTCACAATCTCATTATGTAGAGAAAGTGCTCAAGAAATTTGATACCTATGACGGTGCACAGTCTAGGTGTAAGACACCCCTTAATCTCAGTATAAATTTGGAAGTCAACAAAGGTCAACCAGTGGCTCAGTTGGAATATTCACGGATAATAGGGAGTCTGATGTACTTGACGAATTGTACATGACCAGACTTGGCCTATTCGGTGAATAAGTTGAGCAGATATACAACCAATCCCAGTCATGAGCACTGGAATGCTTTGAAAAGGGTACTTAAGTACTTGAGGTACACCCTTGAATACGGGCTCAAATACTCGAGATATCTAGCCGTACTTGAAGGGTACTGTGATGCAAGCTGGATATCAGATTCGAGAGATTCTCGCTCCACTAGCGGATATGTTTTCTGTATTGGAGGAGGTGCAGTTTTGTGGAAATCCACAAAACAAACGTGTATAGCTCGGTCAACGATGGAATCGGAGTTCATCGCTTTAGATAAAGTTGGTGAAGAAGCCGAGTAGCTTAGAAATTTTTTATCCGATATTCCATGTTGGGATAAGACTTTGCCGCCTGTGATGATTCACTGTGATAGCCAAGCTGCTATTGGTAGAGCGCAAAGCAACTTGTATAATGGTAAGTCTAGACATATTCGTCGTAGACATAATACCGTACGTTAGTTGATCATAAATGGTATCATTTCCATTGACTATGTGAAGTCTAAGAAAAATTTGGCTGATCCTTTGACGAAAGGATTGAATAGAGATCAATTGACAGTTTTGCTAGAGGGAATGGGCTTAAAAATCCACAATGAAAAGAATGATCATAGTGGTAACCCCACCATGCTGAGTGGAGATCCCACAAACTTGGTTCAAAGAGAAAACTAAGCTATGAAAATTCAGTCGAGCACTTGGAACATATGAATGCCCAAAGCTATTCCCTAGAGCACTCCAAGTGTAAGATTACCTGTTGATTGTGGTGAGGGTAAGTCATATGGACTTTTAATGAATCCCTAACCTTATAAAGGTGGAGTAAGACAAGATACTCTTGATAGGGAGGTCACCTATATAAGTGTGAAGTGTGGGCCGCTTCAAATGTAAACACTTATGAATCCATTGTGTTGTCCATGGCCAAAACGGACACAACGATAGAACGGAATGGAGTTAAGACTCTATTGTGTGAATGTCATTGTCTTGGTGTATACTATGGAGGAATAGTTTAAGGCATTATGTCCACTAGACCGCCAGTGCATCCGATGATGTTTACTAAGAAGGGTTCAAAGCCAAAAGCTACCTTTTCTGATGCAATAGAGTTTTGAGAGGATTGAGCACAATAGCCTATTTATATTTACACTTTTGTGGGAGAATGTTAGAAAAAGTGTAATTATTGTTGGGGCGGTGCCACATGCAACCGCCCCACTTGATGAAAAAAAAATAAAAAAAAATTTACAACTTGTAGTAAAGGGGCGGC
>CACSLK010024315.1:50704-65112 GCA_902706635.1 Striga hermonthica
TGTTTTTGTTATTATAATTTGTTAGGTAAATTGCTCAACTTCTCTGCTATAAATAAAATGCTTCTTCAGAAGAGAATTATACACAAAAAAGAAGATGAGAAAAGAGAGGAAAGAAAGGAAAAGAGAAAGGAAAGAAAAGATAGATATATGTCCAAATATCGGACAAAAAAATATCAAAAGAGAAGAAACAAATGATATTTTTATTTATTTTATGATATTCCTTTTATTTTTAAGTGCTCAATTATCGACTCCGTTCCCGTTCGCCGGAGCTCGTAAATCTGGTGTGCTACAGATTTAGAGACGTTTGCCGTTGTATCTTTGGGGAAGTTACGCCTGAACCGTTAGCTGACACACAGGGCGTATTCTTCTTGCGGAAAGAGTTTTACTCGCATCGGCTAAAATCTTTCCGTTTTTCAGTTGTAATTTATTTTTCAGTTCAATTGTAATTTTCTATTTTTAGATTATTTGTAAGAACTGAAATTACATATCAGTTCGTAGGATTCTCGTGTAATTTTACACCAAATATCCAACACTCCCAAATCCCTTATGACAGGGCCTGGAGTAAAGTAGCCATGGTCAGACTGATCACAAGTCGTGAGTGAGCAGACTCTCCTCAGAAACCAGATCGCGGTAGTAGCGCTCTTCTTCGTCAAGTCCCAGTAAAATCCCGACATTCTCAGCTAGGTCATCGCTTGCGTCCACATGACGATTGTGGACTGAAATGAAAATACCGACCTGTTAGCACAGGAAGAAAACGCGCAATTAGAAAATAATAATAAAACAAGGGAGACTCACATTTGCCAGAAATAAAACCGGTGAACAGGTGCCTAACGGGATTCGGTGTTTGCCACGCGGCGGAGACCCAAAACCACTGCGGCTTATACCCATGAAGTGAGTCAGGGATCTTGTTAACAAGAAACTTGTCAATTCTTGGGGAAACCGAGCTATAATAATTGTCGGTCTCCTCGGACTTCTAAAAAACAAAGATGGCCCTCACATTGTCACTTGTAGGGTCGGCCCAAACTTGCTTACGGAATAAAACTATTAGACCCATCAGCCGGGAAAATACCGTTGGCACGAGCTGGCTAATTCCAATGTCGAGGTCGCCGAGAATGTCGCTCAAGACACCGGGCAAGGGAAATCGAAGGTCGAGCCTGATGGTGTCACGGTAAACCCCAATACAGCCCGACAGAGGACAATGAATACGTTCGCCGGTGTAAGGAGCGAAGATCTGAACCTTGGGCCGAAGCTTGCCTTAGCCCTCAGCTGAGCCAGGTCGACATCCCCCAGAATCGACGGGGTGTTCCGGACAATCATTTTTTACGGAGTCACCCAAACGCGCGGGGGTCGACGCCAGCTCCCGGGAGGGGCACAGGTCGCGGCCTCAATTGTATCATCGAGCTCGGCATCCTCACGGCCCATGGGCACACGTTCTAAGTCGCGGGTATCTCCCTAAAGAGTTTTGTCGACCAAATCAGGGTCGACGTCTGAGCCGTCGTGTGAGGAGCCGCCATGGATATTCGTCCATTCCTCCTCACCATCCGATTGGCTGGATCCGAGATCGATGATCTCAACTATAGGAAATTCCGAAGACTCTCCCCCATGCGAACCCGCGGCTGCCGCCACAGAGGTCCCTCGGATTCCGAAATCAGCATAACCCGAAGAGGCTGCGCCGCCTCCGCCGCCGGTGAAGAGTAAACCACGATTTTACCGGTTTCTACCGTTGCGCACCCCTCGTGCTTGCTGGAGCGGTTCGCCATAGAATAAGAAACATTCGACATTTTGAAAGAGAAAAAAGGTAAAGAATAAAGGGAACAGAAATTACCGGGTCAATAACTGCCAATTGACATTTTGCAAGTTTCTCTGAAAGTTCTCGGAAGCTGCTCGCTCAAAATGGCAGAGAAGATAAAATCTTTGAGAGGAAGACGAACGCATATATAGGAGTCCTGGACCAGTTACAACATGACACGTGGCGCACCCTTTGAAATTTAAAAAAATAAAAAAAGCTAATTTTCAAATCGAACGGCTAAGATCAATACGATCCGATGGTCCGATAACGCCTACGAGAGTGCCACGTGGCCTTGCAACCGCCACTTTGTGAAAGGACGCAACGCAGGACGAGGACAAATCAATACTTGACACGTGGAAAAGCTCTAAAATGGCACGACTTTTCGGCCGACAATAAGTGTTACGACCATATTGCATTAACTGGCCCGTCGCTTCATATCACGACATCAATGCGTGGCTGCAGAAGGGGAGTTTTTACAAAGTTAAATAAAAAGGCCGAACTCACAGACGAGTACGCAGAGATAAGGTATGGCGAACTCGGATGTGCCTCGAAGTGACTACCTTAGACAAGACGCCGAAGACCCCTCATCTAAGCTCTGGGGCCTTATGTTGACATCCGAGTTAGCTAAAAAGAGATCGGTGAAGGCGATAGGGAAAACCAGACAGGGGGACCCGGTCCTAACACGCAAGTGCCGAGCTGGAATCCAAACTAAAGTAGCTGCCTTATTAGTGTAACACTATTTTCGAGGTCGGCACTCGCATCTTTCAAAGAACCAGGCCGACCTCGTTAGGTGTCGGTTTGGAAGGAGGGTCTCAAAGACTGGAAGAAGGCAACGTGCTTAGGAGCCGACCTGGAACCTCAACACAGCCACTCTGAAGACGAGCGCGGAGCTGGATAATAATACAATACTGCTACTTCGTGTGTAATCATTGGCGATTAGACAAGCCGTCATAGCCTGCCATCCTACAACATCTAGCCCGACCATAAAGCTCGCCAGCATTAAATGCCCCTATGTGTGCATTAAATGCCTGACATGCAATGATTAAGAAAACCTAAAATCACATTAAATAACTGTAAGCCCCGGCCAAAAATTATATATTTAGCTCGACTTTATTTACCAGAAATAGTAATATATTAATTATACAGAGGATTATTATGTTAATCGCATAATTTACTAAATTTCAAGTCTAAGCTACGGAGAGAACGTTAGAATTATTATTTCGGAAACGAGATAAAAATCCTAAGTCTAAGTCTCGATAAATTATTTTTATCGCATAGTAGAAAAGTCGAGAATTTATTTAAATCCCGAGCAAGCCAAATTATTTTTATTTCGGCCCAAGTATTTTATTACCAGGCCCAACTATGTAATCGAGATATTTTAAATCCTAGCCAAATTTATTGTAATTAGTCGGCCCATTTTTAATTTGAGTAGTCGAATTAAATTCCAAGACCAAGTGAGTTGTTAAATAAACGAACCCTCATAGTATTTTAGTTATCGAGACTAAGTCAGTTTAATAACCGAGCCCAAGCATATTGGGCCTGATTTTTAAAAGTCCAAGATGAGAAAACCCTAATGCTACTCCCTCTATAAATAGACCCCTTAGCTCATTTCATTTTCCTAAGCTCTTTTTACACAAAAAAGATGAGAACCTTATCCTCTTGGTCAAAGCTCAAAAACCTAGTCAAAGTCACTATTCACCTTCTTCCACCAACACTCCATTTTCAAGATTCACCTCCATAGCCAAGCTTCATTCCTTCACCTCAAAAATCCAAACATCTCACGATTCCGGCGAACCGCCGCCGTCTTCCAGGCCGGCGATCACCTTCACTCCGGTGAAGATCCAAGCCGCAGCTCCTCAGCCTCGCCACCTCGAGCTCGCAATTTTCTGACGAGTTCGACCCCTTTCTTCTCGTCGAGCCTACGACCACGTCCAGGCGAGCCCGCTGCAACCCGAACCTCCATCTCCGGCAAGTCAACGTCCAACTCTCCGCCAGTGAGTTCACGACGCCTTCCCGCCGGTGAGTCGACCACAGCTCAACCCACACGTCACCACATTCACGTGCATCAACGAACCACGAGCTCACTCCCTCACCTCAGCCCTTCACCACCACCAGCATCCTTCAAGGCGGCTGACGACCATCTTCCAGCTCCGACGACGTCTCCAAGCTCAGCCCCATCGACCTTGCACCATCTCCGGCGATAGCAGCTCACCTCCATGCATTTCCGAAGACCAACCACCACAACTCAGCGTCCGTCCACCTCGGTTCCGAAAAGAGCTTCAAACCAACCCATTCATGCTGAAAACAAGGAGCCCAAGCAAGATCCACGACTAGCAACTTCATTTCCGGCGAACCAGCCTCCACCCGAGCTCGGATCTGTACCCCTTGCTCTCGAACAACTTGGATTCGTGCTCAACTCTTCAGACCCGAGTCCATCGCGTGAAAAACCGCTGTTCAGCAGTCCAGAGCTTTAGATATGGCCCGTTTTGCCTCATTGACCCTTGTCCTATCACGATATATTCCCGAACTGCTTGTTTTCGTACATTTTAAGGTATAATCGCTACAACTCGAATTATATGGCTTAGAGTTGATGATTGTAATGAGATAAGGGATAAAAAGATGTTGATTTTAGTGATTCTCAATTAAATCGGGACATACGAGCTTAAAGCGATTTTTTCCGGACTTTTAATATAGTCGTGATAAAATGCCAAAATAAATATGATTAAATTCGTCCCGTTGACTTGAGACTTAATATGTAATCAGACTAGTAGTTCGAGTAAATTGTCGGTCGTAGTAAATTTGAGTTGAACGTGATAGGTGTTGCTTGAGACTTGAGGTTTTGACCTTGGACTTTATACATGTTGAGGAGATTATATGTTAAGTTTCGTGATTTTTGGTGCATGTTTACTATTTTAACCGAATTTGTTTAATATGTGGTCGAAATGCTCGTTTTATATATTTATATATATATATATATATATATATATAAATATACAGATATGCTAAAGGTCTCGAAATGTATTGAAGCTTTATGAAAAAATCTTATAAATGCTAAATCTGATATGTTTGAAATTTCGTGAATTTTGGAGACTATTTGGTGTGCCTAAAAATTAAGGACTTTAGCTGCTTTTATTGAAAAATACTAGATTTTATTTAGTTGAGATTTCACTGAATTTTTTGGGCCTAAAATCATTAGCAATCATGTTGAACTTAGGGTTTGAGTTTCGGCTTTAACCGAGATTTGTAGTCGGTTGAGCAGAGAAACCTAATTCGGTCTTTTCCCAGACAGTCCGGATGAAATCTAGATTAGATTAGAAAAGTTTTGTGTCAGCTAATGCCACGTCCGTGCGTATGTACCTGGACCATGGGTAAACCGAGTTGCACCCAGTCAGACGAGCAACCGGCCGATTCGGATCAAGCCGCCGGTCCAGTTCAGTTGAATCAGTCCGAATAGTTTGGACGATTCGAGAGTATCAGTTCGAAATACCGGTTTGAGCGTGAACCGAGATTCAATATCATTCCGAACCCATTAAGATCAGTATAAGCTAGTTGATCAGTCAGAGAAGTTAGATTAAATAAATCAGATCAGTCAGATAAGCTAGATCAGATAAATTTGATAAGCAGAGCAGTCTTAGAAATATTTCAGAGAACTCTAGAAAGCCTCAAAGTCAGCGATTATTTTAAAATAGCTCAAATTCTCTAAATCCAAACGAAATGATTTTATAATCGAGCGAGAGAACCTAGTAAGATCATATAATAATAAGAATCAAGTTTTCAGTTTGAGCCTGCTCAATAATTTGTGTAGCCTAAGGAGAGTCGAGCCTCCGACAGCTACCATTCAGCCAGCACTTGCATCAGTAGCAGTTTACTAGGTGGGGGTCACGTACTGGTTATACATCGTCCTTAATTTCCGTACCACGTCCGAGGTATATCTGGGAATAGTTTTATCGCCCAGGCTGTAGGCTGAGCGGGGCTTAATGATCCGCCTATCGTCCCGATCTGGAGGATGAGTGGGCCTCGATGTTCTAATCGAGGTGTGCACATGAATTAGCAGTCTAGTGCCGAGCGACTTTAAGCCGAGATCAGTTTCAGTTCAGTTCAATACATATACTTAAAGTCATGATATTGTTATTAATGATGCTGTTTAATTCAGTACTGGTCTTTGCGGATCATAGTGGTTTTGCTCACGCCCCCATTACGTTTTTCAGGTGATGGAGTGGCGCGTGGAGCATGAGCATCAGTGGCGCGTGGTCATGAGCAATCTTTTTGTAACGCATTTTCATGTCATTTATTGAACATGTATTATTATTACTATGCATAGACATATTATGTTTCAGCTTCCGCACATTCAGACTTAGTATGTATTATGAGATATTCAGACTTATGCATGTTTAATGCCTTTATCTTCATGGTACCTTTATATAACGAATTTGATTAGGTGCATTTATTTATTTACGTTTGCATGAGAAAGAGTTTAAGTTAGTAGCATCCCGCGAGTTAGTATGAGAATTTTCGAAAATAAAGTTAAACAATTTTTCGAAAATAAAAAGCAAAAATTTTACTCTCATTTTATTATTTCTAGAATAAGTAGGAGGGGTGTTACAGTTGGTATGAGAGCCACTTTGTGTTTCTGTATACTTAAAAAGTTTAGAAAAGCATGACCATGCCACACTCACGCCGCGCTGACTCCGAGGTATGTCACCTAAGTTTTAATTTCTGCAAGTGCATGAGAATATAGCAAGAGACCTTAGGGGCCTAGTATCTATCCTCTGAATAGAAAGAGAACTCTAGACAGACATCTAGAAAGTTTAGCTAATTCCAAATCTAGACTATATCAAAACTCTAGTCAAAATTTAGGAGAGGTAAGTATAAAACAGAACTCTAGCCAAGCTAGGTGTTTTCGAAAATTGGTTAAATTCGTTAAGTATAGTGTAGATATTTATTAATTGCTATACTTATCTAAATCAAGTTGTAATTGGCTATCTAGAATGCCACTCCACAGAGCTCCAAACCCAGCCGCAGAGCGGGAATGGGCCGTAGTCGAGACCCAATTCCAGACATTCACACCTCCAGCCTTCACAGAAGATGCGGGCCCGATGGCCACAGACGACTGGATTCGCAGGATGGAGCAAATCTTCTGAGTCATGGGTTACTCCGACCAGCGGAAGGTCGCATGTGTCGAGCTTCAGATTGACGGCTCAGCCCAGAATTGGTGGAACGACTACTGGCGTCCGAGAACAGAAGAGGAGCATGATGAGCTGACATGGGATTGGCTCGAGGAGATACTGGAGGCCAAATATTACCCGCTCTATTTTCGCGAGAGGGTGGAGCGAGAGTTCTACGACCTTCACCAGGGAAGCTGCTCAGTAGAGATGTACATGCGCGACTTCGATCGTATGAGTGTGTTTGTTCATCACCTTGTAGGAACTGAGGAGAAAAAGACAACCCATTTTTGAAACGACCTGAGGAGAGGCATTCAGGCGTTAGTGGCCATCCGTGGCTACCTGGGTTATGTTGAGACCGTTGAGCGGGCTCAGCTGATCGAGGCATGCCAGCAACATGATGCACCTGCACAGCCACCAGTCAGACAGCCAGCCGCTATCCAGCCCGTCATGCCAGCGCCGCCTCAGCAGGCTCCGAAAAAGAACAAAAGGAAGTGGAAATCTTGCGACAAAAATAGAAACCACCAACAGATAGCCTCAACTCAGACAGCACCTTCGAAACGACCTGAGGAGAGGCATTCAGATGTTAGTGGCCAGTCGTGGCTACCTGGGTTATGCTGAGACTGTTGAGCGGGCTCAGCTGATCGAGGCATGCCAGTAGCAGGATGCACCTGCACAACCACCAGTCAAACAACCTGCTGCTATCCAGCCCGTTATGCCAACGCCACCTCAACAGGCGCCGAACATGAACAAAAGGAAGTGGAAATCTCGTGACGAAATGAGGAACCACCAACAGTGAGCCTAAACTAAGACAGCACCGCTGGTCCAGCAGCCTCTGCCAGTTTGTGCCACATGCGGACGTACCCAATGCAGAGAGTGTCTACCTGGGCAGGACATATGCTATCGTTGTCGCAGACCCGGTCACAGGATCGTCGACTGCCTAAATCGCCACAACCCAGCAGGGCCAGAGACCGTCAGCTCAGAACCAGCGATGAGGAGCCCCTACACGCATCTATGCAGTTGATCCGACGCAGTCATCCGTGAAATCAGGTACTATATCAGGGATGATCTCAGTACACGATGTGCTTGTTTTTGCATTATTTGACATCGAGACGATTTATATATCGTCTCGAAAATGAGCCATCACCTAAGAAAGTTTCCAATAGTATAAGAATTCACAGAAGATAGACCGTAGCATACACCAAAATATCCAATGAAAGCCGAGTGGGAGATCACAACCACCATAATTCAAAAAGAAGAACCAACCCCGCGCAGGGGAAAGTTGAATATAGTTGTTTAAGAAGACAAAGTCTTATAAATTACGCGTACATATGCGAATAGGAGTAATTCTAGAAGCCATGAAGAAAGAACACTTCACTGACAATGTCCGGAGAAAGTTAACCGTTGTTCGCAATCATGTGAACATAGTTCCAAAAATGTTATCGGAAGACCACCTGACCGACAGGTGGAATTCAATTGACCACGTACCGGGTTAAGAAAAACGTTAGCAGCGCCAAACCCATGAGACAAGAAGCTACGAGTGCTGAAGACCCAAATCTGAATTGGGAAGTGTTGGACCAAGCACGTCACTTTATGGTGTGCTTGATGGTTCATAAAGAAAAGAAGACGTGCACCCATTACCAAAAGCCAAGTAGACTCAAGGAGGAGAGTAAGTACTCACCTTCGAGAGCCGAAAATTGTTGACCCCATGTAGGAAAACTGCAAGTTCCAAGATTCACTTGAAGCTCGGACATCCTCCACCAGAAGTCGAGGGAGTCGATGCCTCAAGATCAAAAAGCACGTGAAAGTTGAGGTGATGAAATCACGTCTAAGTATTGGTGGTATTTCGATATCACTAGTTTTAGATTAGACTTTGAGAAAAATATTATGAAGAAACAGACAAGTAGTAAGCATAAAGATAGCTTAAGAGAATCTCCATGCGAGCAAAGTAGATTTCCTCATGAACAGAGAACAATACTCCAGTATTAAGTTGAGACAGTGTAAAGAAGAGCAACCATTGTAAAAGAAAGAAAGAACAAAGAAACTTTAATAGTAAGATTTTAGTACCCTTGGGTAAAGTTTACCCATTAAAGCAGTAAGGCAGTCAGTTTGTAAAAAAAAAAAAACAGATAGATCCGAGCACAACCGGCGTGCCTTAGCACGTATCCTTAGCCCATACCGATGTTCTACACTTTTATCCCGCTTTCTCCCTATTGTTGGGATGGAGCCACCGAGTGCGTGCCCGTGCACCAGTTCGACCGAGACGCGCCCCTGCGCTCTGCCCAACGCCCGTGCATCCATCAAACCGACCAGTCAACGCGCTGATTTCATCAGCCGTGGCCCAAGCACGCCCCTGCGTCAGTGGCCATGGCACCATTCAAAGTCGTACGTCGTAGAACAATAAGGCTACTAACGCAAGACGTGGACGCGATCGTGTTTGTGGTTGCAGGCGACTCGGACACCGCAAGTACATCACACGCAAGTACCGCATGCAGGTGGTCCATGTATGTGGGCCCCAGGTAGTAGGTAAACCGCATGTGGCATACCGCACGCAATGTGCCGCCTCGTCAGTAGCCGAGTCACGATGAGTCAAACCATAGTTGTTAGTTGCCCTCATTGGTTTTGTAGATTGATGGATAAACAGGAAAGATGATCAAAACGGTTAAAGGCTTGCATTCTGAATGACAGATCCGTTCAGAAGAACAATTTGCCACTAAAGCAGTTATTAGAAGATGATAGGCATGACACCGTACGTTTTTGTACGGATACGAGTGTGGACTTCTGACATACAAGAAAGATATATCGATAGAAAGTTTTTTGGTCAATAGTAGACCGACAGACAAGGGAGTAGAAATCAGTGAGCCACACAAAGAATTATGCAACCCTGAAATGGCAAAAGCCGCGTACAGGCCAACCACGAAAAGACCCTAAGACCAGTGTGTACGGCAAGGTGACCTGAGGGTCACAACGACAAAGAAACTACAACTTAGTTAACCCAGCCATTTTTCATCTTATAGCCGAGATGGTGAGCTAAGCCTAACGTTGGGGCTTTGCTGCCGAAATTCTCGGCAAATGTTTAGCAAACTTCTCCACGCCTCGATTTTGAGGAGTTATACTCGAGCTCGGACACGTGGAAAACTTAGACGAGTCTCACGTTGATCCGGGTTGACACGTGAGGTAGTACCTACGACAACCTTGTGGCAGAAGGTACGCTAGTTAGAGAGACGAGGAGTAGGTCTCGTTAAGTCCAAGAGTATCGCCATAGCTAGGGCGATACCGCTAAGAGAATAGATGAGTCTCTTTTAGGATCCTAAGTAGGGTTCCTAAAAGTTTCGTCTTGGATTTTATCTAAGGCACGTAGTGAATTTTGGCGAACCGCCATAGCGAATCAGTATTAGCGAGACCGGTCGACGACTGGAACAGACCTATACTGTATCTAGATATAAACTCTCAATTTTTGAACTTGGGTTAACGATGTATAATAGTCAAAAGCCAGGTAAATTATAGAGGCTTGAAATAAGAGTCACTAGTCCGAATTTGCCTGGGGGCTTGAAGCCGGAGTTGCCATGGCAAAGCCAAGATCACTAGTAAGAAGAAGACTGAATTCAGAGCTAGATACCCAAATTTTCAGTTCTGATTAGTACTTTTGTACTTTGTATTTTTAGTTTCTAGTTTATAGTCGAGATCGACTTAGGCTTTAGTTTAGCATTTCCGAGGACAAAAATATTTTAAGGAGGATAGATTGTAAGCCCCGACCCAAAGTTATATATTTAACTCGACTTTACTTATCAGAAATAGTAATATAAAATTATGCCGAGGACTATTAGTATTAATCACATAATTTACTAAATTTCAAGTCTAACCTATAGAGAGAACGTTCAAATTATTATTTCAGAAACGAGATAAAAATTCTAAGTCTAAGTCTCTATAAATTATTTTAATAGCGGAGTAGAAAAGTCAAGAGTTTATTTAATTCCCGAGCAAAGCCAATTATTTTTATTTTGGCCCAATTATTTTATTACCAGGCCCAACTATGTAATCGAGACATTTTAAATCCTAGCGGAATTTATTGTAAGTAGTCGGCCCATTTTTAATTCGAGTAGTCAAATTAAATTCCAAGACCAAGTGATTTATTAAATAATCGAGCCCTCGTAGTATTTTAGTTATCGAGACTAAGTCAATTTAATAACCGAGCCCAAGCCGATTGGGCCTGATTTTTAAATGTCCAAGAAGAGAAAACCCTAATGCTACTCCATCTATAAATAGACCCCTTAGGTCATTTCATTTCCCTAAGCTCTTTTTACACCACAAAAGATGAGAACCTTATCCTCTTGGTCAAAGCACAAAAACCTAGTCAAAGTCACTATTCACCTTCTTCCTCCAACACTTCATATTCAAGATTTACCTCTATAGCCAAGCTTCATTCCTTCACAACAAAAATCCAACCAGATCACGATCCCGGCGAACCGCCGCCGTCCTCCACGCTGACGAAGCTCCAAGCCGCAGCTCCTCAGCCTCGCCACCTCGAGCTCACCATTTTCTGACGAGTTTGACCTGCAAACCGAACCTCCATCTCCGACAAGTCGACGTCCAGCTCCCCGCCAGCGAAATCACGACGCCTTCTCGCTGGTGAGTCGGCCACATCTCAGCCCTGAACACGTCACCATACTCGCGTGCATCCATGAACCACGAGCTCACCTCCCTCACCTCAGCCCTTCGCCACCACCAACATCCTTCACGGCGGATGACGACCAGCTTCCAGCTCCGACGACGTCTCCAAGCCTTGCCCCGTCGACCTTGCACCATCTCCGAAGACAGCAGCTCACCTTCGTGCATTTCCGACGACTAACCACCACAAATCAGCGTCCGTCCAACTCGGTTCCGGCAAGAGCATCGAACCAACCCATTCACGCTGGAAAAAGCGAGCCCAAGCAAGATCCACGACTAGCAGCTTCGTTTCTGGCGAACCAGCCTCCACCTGAGCTCGGATATGTACCCCTTGCTCCCAAACAGCTCGGATCCGTGCCCAGCTCCTCAGACCCGAGCCCAACGTATGAAAAACCGGCTTTTCAGCAGTCCAAATCTTTAGATCCGACCCGTTTTGCCTCATTGACCCTTGTTTTATCTCGATTTATTCCCGAACAGCTCGTTTTTGAACATTTTAAGGTATAATCGCTAAAACTCGAATTTTATGGCTTAGACTTGATGATTATAACGTGATAAGAGATAAAAAGATGTTGATTTGAGTGATTTTCGATTAAATCGGGACATACGAGCTTAAAGCGATTTTTCGGGACTTTTGATATAGTCGTGATAAAATGCCGAAATAAATATGATTAAATTCGTCCCGTTGACTTCATGCTGAAGATGTAATCGGATTAATTTTTAGTGTCCGTTTGATAGGCGAATTAGTGGTTCGAGTAAATTGTCGGTTGTAGTAAAGTTGAGTTGAACGTGATAGGTGTTGACTTGAGACCTAAGGTTTTGACCTTGGACTTTATACATGTTGAGGATATTATATGTTAAGTTTCGTGATTTTTGCTGCCAGTTTACTATTTTAACCGAATTTGTTTAATATGTAGTCGATATGCTCGATTTTTTTTATAAAAATGCTAAAGGTCTCGAAATGCGTTGAAACTTTATGGAAAAATCTTATAAATGCTAAATCTGATATGTTTGAAATTTCGGGAACCTTGGAGACTATTTGGTATGCCTAAAAATTAGGGACTTTAGCTGCTTTTATTGAAAAATACTAGGTTTTATTCGGTTGAGATTTAGCTGCAGTTGTTGGGACTAAAATCACTAGCAATCATGTTGAACTTAGGGTTTGAGTTTCGGCTTAAACCTAGATAGGTAGCCGGTTGAGCAGAGAACCCTAGTTCGGCCTTTTCCTGGACAGTCCGGATGAAATCTAGATCATATTAGAAAAGTTGTGCATCGGCTAATGCCGTGTCCGTGCGTATGTACACGTACCATGGTTAAACCGAGTTGCGCCCAGTCAGACGAGCAATCGGCTAGTTCGTATCGAGCCGCCGGTCTAGTTCAGCTGAATCAATCCGGATAGTCTGGACGATTCGAGAGTATCAGTTCAGAATACCAGTTTGAGCGTGAACCGAGATTCAGTATCATTCCGAACCCAGTCAGATCAGTATAAGGTAGTTCAGATAAATCAGACCAGTCAATAGATAAGATAAATGAGATAAACAGACTAGAGTTAGAAATATTTCAGAGAACTCTAGGAAGCCTCAAAGTCAATTTTCCAAAATAGCTCAAATCCTCTAAATCCAGATTAAATGATTTTATAATCGAGCGAGAGAACCTAGTTAGACCAGATAATAATAAGAATCAAGTTTTCAGTTTGAGCTTAGTACTTAGTACTTTCTGCTCAATAATTTGTGTAGCCTAAGGAGAGTCGAGCCTCCAACAACTACCATTCAGCCAGAACTTGTGTAACATCCCGACTTTTTACTACTATCAGAGTATGCAATTTTTCGCAATTTTCTGAATAAATAAATAAAACACTCATTTTGCGAAAACTGATTCGGGATGCTATCGTGAAAACTTAATTTTTCTGGAAACCGTTAAATTTTAAACTGATAATTAAAAATGGTTATAACGTCTTATCCGACAACGTCGGAACAAAAACTGATAATAAGTACTGAAAGTTTTAGCGGAAGTCAAGTGTGGCAAAAACATATATATACATATAATCACAAAAGTCCTGAACAGCCCGCCCGCTCACTCCTCGTCTCCGACCCTGCGACCTGAAAAAAATATGAAAGTGTGGGGCGTGAGCACTAAAACACTTGTGCTCAACAGAAACTCATACTAATGTAAACATTATAAATAATAACAATATCATGAACTAAGCATATATAACTGAACTGAAACTAAAACTGATATCTGATACCGGTCTGATCTCGCAACATAAGTCACGTAACTGATAACTGAAATCTGTCGGCACAAATTAATACCGCAATCTCCCGGCACAAACTAATACCAGACCATGTGCACACTCTAGTGGTTAGATTAGGCCACTAGAACCCAGAATGGACCGACGACCATTCCGAGCGGATACTGAATATACATACCTCCAACATGGTAGCGTAATTATAAACAATGTAGTACTTAGTCTGAGTCCCCACCTGAACTGCTGAAACCGAAACTGAATGGCAGTGCTGATGCCGGATCAAATTGAAAATAATATAAACAATTACTATTGACTATGCTCAGACTGATAATTTTAACTGTTTAATTATGTTAAGATGCTCTACTGAACCTGACATGATATTCGGATTTATTCGGTATTACTGAAACCGGCTAAGTACGAAACTGAACTGATATTCATTAACTGAACTGAACTTGACCCGGAAATTTAACTGAAAATAACACTGAAACTGAAAACCGGGACTGAAACTGAAAATAACTGACTGAACCGGTCCAGCCGGTCTGAACCG
>CACSLK010024344.1:27790-43767 GCA_902706635.1 Striga hermonthica
AAAAAAAAAAAAAAAAAAAAACCTAGCACCAACATAAAGCTAACATAGCACAATCATACAACTAACCTAGCACCATCAGAAAACTAACCTAGCACAATCATATAACTAACCTAGCATAATCATACAACTAACCTAGCATAATCATACAATTAACCTAGCATGCGAGGTTATTTATATTTAATTGCAAGTTTAGTTGTCAACGGTCAAAGACGGAAGTCAACGGTCAATGCCGGAAGTCAACGGTCAACGCCGGAAGTCAACGGATTTTTACCGAAAGTCAACGCTGGAGTCAACGGTCAACGCCGAAAGTCAACGGTCAATGCCGGAGTCAACGAGTCAAAATAATATTTATATAATTAAAATAATAAAAAGAAAAGATTAAATCTTAGCCACACATTATGTACCAAATCTTGTGGCTAGAAATGAGTCTCACGTCCTCACTTTAAGAATGTGGATGCATTGAAATCAATCTATATATATATATATATATATATATATATGCCCAAGCTCAACATAAAACTAACACACATACTCTGCGCATAATTGAGGTCACGAGAAAAATGAGGTCACATAAAAGTAACATAATAAAAATTCTTTCTCATGAGGCCCCAGTATGTAAGCATATATTCATGTCTGATATATCTTCTTTCCTTAGGCACAAAACTCAATTTAAACTAACAATTAAGGGCCACTAAAAGTACAGAAATTTAAGCTTAAATATAAACATAATAACATCAATTAAACACACATATGATCAGCATGGTAAATACAACACATACTTATCATGTAAGTAGCATTCTTTTTCTTTCTTTTCATTATTCTCAAGCCATTACTCTCAATATTTAACTAACAAATTAAGGCCATTAAAACTAAATCTTTGCCAGTGAATTTGACCCAAAACAGCATCAGATAAACACATGAATAAAACTCATTCTCTTTTCTTTTCCTTGCTTCTCTTAACTCAAAAGGCCTCAAAAATTGGAAAACAAAATATGCACTTAAAAACATGTTCAGTCTATAATAACCGTGCGACAAAGCCTCAAAAACTAATGCAACAAGCAGGGCACAAGGCACAGCAACACAACCTTCATTCTCTAATTATCAGATAACACTTAAGCATGAAGTTCAAACATTAGTACCTGAAACTCAACTCATCTTGCCAAAAATAAACAATTAAGCACTCAGCCATCTACCTCTCTCGGTGAACAGGAAAGAAACGAAACCAAACAGAGGCTCGATTGGCTCTCGGCACTCCGAAAGCCTCGGTTTATCGCAGTTTGGTACAAAGGCGCCTTAGTCGTGACTCGCTTGAGCCCGGACAGCACCCAAGTAACTTCGTTACAGCCCGAACCGCCCCGCCATGAAAGGTCCGGTTCTCAGCTAAGTGTTCGGCCTTGCTACATTCGCACAAAGCTTAGTTTCACCGGTCGAGGTTGGAGATTGAGGTCTGTCCTGAAACGGTCGTCAGTGGTCTCGTCACGTCGTTTTGGAAGTTGCCGAAGGGAACCTTGGTCGTCGGTCGTAGGTCGAAGACGTGGCTGGAAGTCGAAGGTCCCAACAGTTATCGAAGGTCGAGGCCTGTCCCAGGTCGCAGCCCGATTGTCGCGATGTGGCCAATCGCGGACAGAGATGCTCGAGAACGCCGGCAACAAGGGCTCGCGAGGCAGCTGCTCGCGTCTCAATGGTGGCTGTGAATCTGGTCGTCGGGCCGAGTCTTCTCCTACCGCAACTGCTGCTGCTGGACATGAATTGCTACTCTTGGTCGGAACTTGGTGCTCGTCGGCCAGCCGTGAATACCCAGTTCTCTCAGTCGCTGTTGCTTTTGGCCTCTGCTCTCACGGTCGTCGGCGGTCAAAAGCTGTGACGGGTCGCCTTGAGGTGGCTGCAAGCCGACGGAGAGGAGAGTGAATTTGAGAGGAAATTGAAATTGAAATTGGGATTCTCTGATTTGCGATTTGGCCGAGAGAGGAGGATTTTTCTTCCAAGTTTTTTCTGATTTTTCGAGAGCAACAGGGAGGAAGAAATGAATGAGGGCCTGATTTATTTCAATTAAGGGGTTACAAATTTGACCCAATTAAAAGCCATAATTAAAAACATCAATTGCACAATAAGGGGCTAGCTTGGTCGGATACTGAAATTTGAAATTTTATTGGACCGGTTTACTAGGCTCAAAGTGTGAATTAAATTCAAGTAATAAGGGCCCGGATATAAGCACCAACACTGGGTCGAAAATAACCTTACGCGATTAAACAGAAAATTCTAAACGATCTAAACTAACAAAATAAATCTAACTAAGCCATACATATAAGAATCAAAATGAAATCTCACACATATGAATAATAAAATTATACACATAATAGTCAAATAAATCACATCACATAACAATTTGATATTCAAGCAGATAAATAAATTAGGGCATGTACGAGCAGTTAATAAGTAATAAACGAGCAAATAAATAAAGCAAGGGCAATTAATCAATAATACAGAAATAAATAATTATATAAAATCTAAAAATTTCTAATAAACGAACGGGGCGCTACATCAACGTCACCGGACAGACTTGTTTTCGAACACGGCACCATTATTTGATGTGGACAACATATATTTTTGGCCTTATCGTGTTTTGAAGCAAAATGGTACACGTTTAAGAAAGTCGAGAAAAATAAGGGTAAATAGGGGCAAGAACGAAAAATGTAATCAACGTCTCTAGAAAGACTTGTTTTCGAACACGGACCATTATTTGATGTGGATAACATATATTTATCGCCTCATCGTGTTTTGAAGCAAAATGGTACACGTTTAAAAAAGTCAAGGAAAATAAGGGTAAATAGGGGCAAGAACGAAAAATGTAATCAACATATTCGGAAAGATTTTTTTTCGAACACGACACCATTATTTGATGTGGATGACATATTTTCACCGCACCATCCTATTTTGAAGAAAAATCGAAAATGTTTAAAAAAGACAAGGAAAATAAGGGTAAATAGAGGCAAGAATGAAAAAATAATCGTCTTCGGAAAGACTTATTTTCGAACACGGCACCATTATTTGATGTGGATAACATATATTTATCGCCCCATCGTGTTTTGAAGAAAAATGGTACACGTTTAAGAAAGTCGAGGAAAATAAGGCTAAATAGGGGCAAGAACGAAAAATGTAATCAACGTCTCCGTAAAGCCTTGTTTCCGATCACGACACCATTATTTGATGTGGATAACATATATTTATTGCCCCATCGTGCTTTGAGGCAAAATGGTACACGTTTAAGAAAGTCAAGGAAAATAAGGGTAAATAGGGGCAAGAACGAAAAATGTATTCAACGTCTTCGGAAAGACTTGTTTTCTAACACGGCACCATTATTTGATGTGGATAACATATATTTATCGCCTCGTGCTTTGAAGCAAAATGGTACACGTTCAAGAAAGTCGAGGAAAATAATGGTAAATATGGGCAAAAACAAAAAATGCAATCAACGTCTCCAGAAAGACATGTTTTCGAACACGACACAATTATTTGATGTGCATAACATATATTTATCGCCCCATCGTGTTTTGAAGCAAAATGGTACACATTTAAGAAAGTCAAGGAAATAATGGTAAATAGGGACAAAAACGAAAAATGTATTCAACGTCTCAGGAAAGACTTGTTTTCGATCACGACACCATTATTTGATGTGGATAACATATATTTATTGCCCCATCATGTTTGAAGCAAACTGGTACACGTTTAAGAAAGCCGAGGAAAATAAGTTCAAATAGGGGCAAGAAAAAAAAAATGTAGTCAACGTCTCCCGAAAGACTTGTTTTCGAGCACGACACCATTATTTGATGTGAATAACGTATATTTATCGCCCCATCGTGTTTTGAAGCAAAATTGTACACATTTAAGAAACTCAAGGAAAATAAGGGTAAATAGGGGCAAGAACGAAAAATGTAATCAACGTCTCCGGAAAGACTTTTTTTCGAACACGACACCATTATTTGATGTGGATAACAATTATTTATCGTCCCATCGTGTTTTGAAGCAAAATGGTGCACGTTTAAGAAAGTCGAGGAAAATAAGGGTAAATATGGGCAAGAACGAAAAATGTAATCAACGTCTTCAGAAAGACTTGTTTTCGAACACGGCACCATTATTTGATATGGATAACATATATTAATCGCCCTATCGTGTTAACAAGCAACATGGTACACGTTTAAGAAAGTCGAGGAAAATAAGGGCAAATAGGGGCAAGAACAAAAAATGTAATCAACGTCTCTGGAAAGATTTGTTTTCGAACACGGCACCATTATTTGATGTGGGTAACATATATTTATCGTCCCATTGTGTTTTGAAGCAAAATAGTACACGTTTAAGAAAGTCAAGGAAAAAAAGGATAAGTAGAGGCAAGAACGAAAAATGTAATCAATGTCTCTGAAAAGACTTGTTTTCGAACACGTCATCATTATTTGATGTGGATAACATATATTTATTCCCCATCGTGTTTTGAAGCAAAATGGTACACGTTTAAGAAAGTCGAGGAAAATAAGGGTAAATAGGGGCAAGAACAAATTGTTATCAACATCTCGGGAAAGACTTGTTTTCGAACACGGGACCATTATTTGATGTGGATAACATATATTTATCCCCTCATCGTGTTTTGAAGCAAAATGGTACATATTTAAGAAAGTCGAGGAAAATAAAGGTAAATACGGGCAAGAATGAAAAATATAATCAACATCTTCGAAAAGTCATGTTTTCAAACACGACACCATTTTTTGATGTGGATAACATATATATATCGTCCCATCGTGTTTTGAAGCAAAATGGTACACGTTTAAGAAAGTCGAGGAAAATAAGGGTAAATAGGGGCAAGAACGAAAAATATAATCAACATCTCCGGAAGGATTTGTTTTCGAACACGGCACCATTATTTGATGTGTATAACATATATTTATCGTCTTACTGTATTTTGAAGCAAAATGGTACAGTTTAAGAAAGTCGAGGAAAATAATAGTAAATAGGGGCTAGAACGAAAACTGTAATCAACGTCTCCGGAAAGACTTGTTTTCGAACACGACACCATTATTTGATGTGGGTAATATATTTATCGCCCCATCGTGTTTTAAAGCAAAATCGTATACATTTCCAAAAGTTAGGGAAAATAAGGGTTAATTAGAGGCAAGAACCAAAAAAAAAAAAAAAAATCAACGTCTCTGGAAAGACTTGTTTCAAACAAGGCACCATTATTTGATGTGGATAACATATTTTTACCGCACCACCCTGTTTTGAGGCAAAATCGAATACGTTTAAGAAAGACAAGGAAAATAAGGGTAAATAGAGGCAAGAATGAAAAAATAATCAACGCCTCCGGAAAGACGTGTTTTCGAACACGACACCATTATTTGATGTGGATAACATATTTTTATCGCCCCATCGTGTTTAGAAGCTAAATGGTACACGTTTAAGAAAGTCGTGGAAAATAAGGGTAAATAGGGGCAAGAACAAAAGATGTAATCAACGTCTCTGGAAAGACTTGTTTTCGAGCACGGCACCATTATTTGATGTGGATAACATATATTTATTGCCCCATCGTGCTTTGAGGCAAAATGGTACACATTTAAGAAAGTCAAGGAAAATAAGGGTAAATAGGGGCAAGAACAAAAGTTGTAATCAATGTCTCCGGAAAGACTTGTTTTCAAACACGACACCATTATTTGATGTGGATAACATATATTTATCGCCTCGTGTTTTAAAGCAAAATGGTACACGTTTAAGAAGATCGAGGAAAAAAATGGTAAATATGGGCAAAAACAAAACATGTAGTCAACGTCTCCAGAAAGACATGTTTTTGAACACGGCACCATTATTTGATGTGCATAACATATATTTATCGCCCCATCGTGTTTTGAAGCAAAATGGTACACGTTTAAGAAAGTCAAGGAAAATAAGGGTAAATAGGGGCAAGAACGAAAAATGTATTCAACGTCTCAGGAAAGACTTGTTTTCGAACACGGCACCATTATTTGATGTGGATAACTTATATTTATCTCCCCATCGTGTTTTGAAGCAAAATGGTACACGTTTAAGAAAATCGAGGAAAATAAGGGCAAATAGGGGCAAAAACAAAAAATGTAGTCAACGTCTCCAAAAAGACTTTTTTTCGAGCACGACTTCATTATTTGATGTGGATAACGTATATTTATTGCCCCATCGTGTTTTGAAGCAAAAATGGTACACATTTAAGAAAGTCAAGGAAAATAAGGGTAAATATGGGCAAGAACGAAAATGTAATCAACATCTCCGGAAAGACTTGTTTTCGAACACGGCACCATTATTTGATGTGGATAACATATATTTATCGTCCCATCGTGTTAAGAAGCAAAATTTTACACGTTTAAGAAAGTCGAGGAAAATAAGGGCAAATAGGGGCAAGAACAAAAAATGTAATCAACGTCTCTGGAAAGATTTGTTTTCGAACACGGCAGACGCCGGAGGCGACGAGGGGGATGACGGTGAAGAGGACGTGTGGGAGGCGTTTACGGTTTTTTTGGACCGAGACAGGGGGGGTTCATTACGGCGGATGAGCTGCAGTCATGACGGCGGCGCGAGGCTGAAGTGGTGAAGATGTCGGAGGAGTACTGGCAACTTAGGTGGCGACGAGAGGGTCAAGTTCGACAATTTTTGCAGATGATGAAGTGCAGCGGGTTCGTCAGCGCAAATTTATTGGTTTTATAATAATTTTTTTTTTTGTTTTGATGTGCAAATTGCAATTGTTATTTGATTGGTGTAGTTAATGGATTTTGATTCATGATATTTTTTTATCTGTAATTGATGCCAGATGGGTTTCTAGAGAGGACTAAGGGCAGGGGTTTCGTGATAAAGTCATTGGCCCCACAGAGAGTGGTGTTGGAACATGCGGCGGTGGCCGGATTCGTGACCCACCGCGGTCGGAGCTCCATCCTGGAGGCTGTGACGTACGAGATGTCGATGATCGAGTGGTCGGTCTACGAGAAGTGTTTCATGGAGAATATGGATCTGCGTCTGGTTCTGTCCCGGTTGATGTTTACGAAACAAGGTTGTCATTGTTGGATATTCTATCCTTTACGGGGTTGGTTCGGCAGATGTTTACCAGTATATGGATCGTGTTGAAGAGTTTTTGTTTTTGGATGGTGTATGTTATGTATTATATAACTCACACTCTTGTTTTATACACTCATGTTTTATTGAATAATTGAGACATCCAAGAGTTGCTGGTGAGAACATGTCTTTAAAATTGGATGGTCAAATAATTGCATCTCTTTTTAGTTGCATTTGCTTCATCTACTGTCTGCCCATCTATCAAACTAGATTCTAACACTATACGACAAATAAATAATTTTTTGGCTAACTGTATATATCTCCCGTCGTGAACCCAAGGGTTTTGCTTCTCTTTTATTTCACTCTCTGTTTAACGTTATTATTTTCTAAGTCAGTTGTCTGACTTTATTCAACAACCATTTTCCAAATCATACATGTTTATCTCAGGTGTATCAAACTCGCGAGCATGAATGCCGCACGCTATGACCTTATGTGTGCTGAGATGGATGAGCGGGCGGTTGCGCTTTACAATTGAAAACTCAAGGTCAGTGGAAGGTACTGTCCCGGGACCGGTGATGGCTGGAGATGAAAGAAGGGGTGCATCATGGTCATAGCTCACTCATCAGGTAGTGAGTGTCATGATTAACTCAAACTTTTGAGAAGGGGAAAATGCAATGGTGTATTGTTGTGCTATAGTTTATACTTTCTGTTTTCTTCGTTATCTTACCGCTGTTGTACATAATCCAATTGCACCGCTTGATTAAGGACAAAGAAGATAATGAAAAAGCTGAGCAAGTTCTTTGCAACCTAATTGAATAATTTTTTTTTCAGGTTTTTGGACAATAAGTAGCTTTTATTAACATTTGGCATTTCTCTTTCTTTTGAATTAATTTTGATCCTCTCTTCGGCATGTTTTCGACATATACTTGCTTGGAATCCTAAAGAAAATAAATAATGAGTTAATGTAGTATACTTAGAATAAGAAAATATGTGAAGTTGAAAGAACTTTATAAGCCAGAATTTTATAATGAAAAATAAATAATTAGTAATAAAAAAAAACTTAAAATGGTATCAAAGTATGTCTCAGAGAAGTTTGGTAGGAAGAATGTGAATTTTTGAACTCTTTTTTTTTTTTTTTTTTAATTTTGGTACTTTATTCTCAAGCAAAACTGATTAAAATGGTTTTTTTGAAACTCACTACTAAAATAAGTCCTACTATGTGTTACTTTCTGAACAACGAGATTTTGTAGTGAAGGTATTAGGGTCTTTCATCATTGAGAACGGGATGATACCTGGTAAAACCCATTAATACACTATTAACAACAAAAAAAAATCATCTCATATGAATGTCGGTCGTCTGATATAGCTTGATGTTTCTTTAGGATTTCATGTTTGGCTGGTGAGTAATGTATTCGTAAGTGCAGCTGGTGGAAGGGGTTGCATGGAGGTGGAGGAGGAAGGATATCTTTGAACTCTCGGGTATCCTGTCTGCTCCTAGAGGAGTCCCCCAAATCACCGTCTGCTTCGATATTGATGCCAGTAGTAGTCTGATTGTATCGGCCGAGGATAAAAGAACTGGGCAGAGATCACGATCACGAATGATAAGGGTCGTTTGTGGAAAGAGGAAATTGGGAAGATGGTTCAGGATGCTGAGAAGTACAACTCGGAAGATGAAGAGCACAAAAAGAGATTGAGGCGAAGAATGCGCTCGAGAATTACACACACGATCAAGGACGAGAAGATTGCTTCTAAGCTGCCGGAGGCTGATAAGAAGAAGATTGATGATGCTATTCAGGCAGCTATTCAGTGGCTAGACGGGAACCAACTGGCAGAGACTGATGAGTTTGAGGACAAGATGAAGGAGCTTGATAGCATTTGCAACTCGATGCTAAGATGTACCGAGGAGCGGGATGTGAGGCCTCGCCCATGGATGACGAAGGCCCGGCTGGGCCAACTAGAGAAAGCAGTGTTGGCCCAAAGATTGAGGAGGTGTACTAAATTTGATGGCTGAAGATATAATGTTGTATTGTGGGAGTGAGATTATCTATTTTATCTTTAAGTTTTGTTGGTGAATGTTTTTTTTTTTATTTGGTTACTGGGTAAGTGTTGTTATGGATACTGATATAGGATATTATACCTACCAGGCTAAACCGGGCTGCTGAACCGGTCGGAGAGGTCGTACTATAAAGGAACCAAGCCAAGTGGCGGGAAGATCGAGCAGCCAACCTGTCTACCAGTCAAGCAGTCGACCAACCCATCCCTCGACCAGATAAGCGATCGAGCAACTTAGTCGACCTTAACGGGCCGATCACCTCGTAGACTTGACGCTCTAATGGATCGGCCTAGTCACAGGCGCGTGTAAGAGCCTTTAACCGAATTTCAGGAGAATATTTACCCCATGTGTAAGAGGACACTTGTCGAGAATGTAGTGGTTGATAGCGATAACCACCTCTGACCGCTCCCAATGCCCCGCGCCACCTCTGACATGTGTGCGGCGTGTCAGAGTACGGACGGGCAGTTTGGGCAGCCAGCTCACCTTATCCAGGCAGCTATTAGGGTAGGTATCTCACCCCTATATAAAGGGGGTGAGCCTTTCTCCCTTAAGACGATTTTTCCATTATTTACTTCAGTATACTTATACACATAGTGACTTAAGCATCGGAGTCTCTTCACCGGACACAACCCCCAGTGTGAGAGTTACTTGCAAGTTTCCGACGTTCTACCGGCGAGGACGAGAATCGATCTATTCCAAACCGGACCAGGGCGTTCACACTTGCATTATTGGCGCCGTCTGTGGGGACTCTTTGTTTGAAAAGTTGTGTTTGAAGCTCAGCTATGGCAGACGGAATTCCCAGAACCAACTTGCAGTCGACGTTCGATGACGCTTGGACGACGACCAGGCCGATTGGGCAAGGCTCTCCTCCGGGTTTCTCTGGCCCTTCACAGACGCCGGTCACTTCTACACCGGTCCTTCAAGGTGTGGGAGCGACGACGGTGATTCCCGGAGGAGACGCCAGCTCTAGTCGTGCCCAGGAACCTCGCGCAGCAGCTGCGGCGGTGATGCCACCGCCGTCGTCACAAAATCCAGTGGTGGCGCAACCAGGAAGAGCGATGGTACAAGGAGGAGTGGCAACACAAGGAGGAGCACCACTACAAGTAGTTGCACAAGCTCCCGGTCAACAGATGGTGACGATGACCAGGGAGGAGATGCAGAGGATAGCGACAGTCGCGGCGGCACAGGCGGTGCAGCAAGTCACGAGCCACACATCTCACGCCACCACCGCGCCGACCACGGCAGTAGGAGGCCAGGACGAGGATGTGTCCAGTTATGGAGATGGAAGAGGTGGAGGAGATCGTGCGATGGATAGGAGGCGGAGCAGTTTCGCCAGTTGCAAGACAAGGTTGAGGGGAGGCCAGAGAGGAGAGCTCGATGACATCCTTTCTCGAGGGAGATTCTCACTGCTCCTTTACCGAATAATTTCAAGGAGACTAGTTTGGTGTATGACGGGTCATCTGACCCATCGAGGCATGTGAGGACCTTTGAGAATATGGCTGTGTTACATGGATATTCTGATTCTGTATGTTGCAGGGCATTTCTATCGACCTTGCGCGGAGGAGCACTTGACTGGTTTCATCAGTTACCCCCTGGTCGATTGCGGACTTTGAAGATTTTGCCAGTAAGCTTACCAACCAATATTCGAGCGCGGTGGCGCAGGAGAAGACGTATTTGACTCTGATGCGATGAGGCCGGGAGAGAAGGAGTCGTTGAGGAGTTGCTCGATATAATCAGACATGTTTGGAGGTGCACTCAACGTCGGATGAGGTGAAAGCAGGAGGATTGATAAGGAGTCTTCGAGTGGGACCCTGTCGAACCTCCCTGGCAAAGAACCCTGCTCGAACATATGAGGATGTTTTGAAGCGATTCAGGAAGTACATTTACTCTAGAGGAGATGGAGATAGAGTTTGCAAAATTGGAAGGGGCGGCTCGACCAGAGCCAAAGAAAAAGAAGAGCCCACCAAGGGGAAGCTCGCCGAGGAGAAGTTCGCCCAAAAGGAGTGGGCCGAAAAGAACATCGCCCAGGAAAGAGGGTCGAGATTCACAGCAGACGAGAAGGGATGGCAGGTGGCAGGGGAGGCCATTTTCGTTCGAAAGGCAGAGATACCATAATTTTACACCCTTGAGAAAAGATTTGACAAAAGTGCTCGAGGCTATGGAGCAGAAGATGTCAAGCGAGGATGTGACGTGGCCGAAGACGAGGTTTACAAGCCCGATTCGACCCAGGTCAGATATCTAGTGCCGTTTTCACCGAGATTACGGCCATACCACGGAGAACTGTAGGCATTTAAAGGATGAGATTGAGAGGCTGATTCGAGCGAGGCACTTGAAAGAGTTTGTGTATCATGATAGGGCTAAGGGGAAAGGAAGGAGGAGATGCCAGGAGGATTCGGAAGAAGAGAGTGATAGAGATGAGGAGTGAGATAATAGGGATGGTCAAGATGGTCGAGGGAAGAAGCCGAGGAGAGATGGAGATAAGGGAGGACACGGAGGCGAAGCTCCTTTGAAGAGAGGGAAAATTTATATGATTTCAGGAGGGCCGACAGATGGTAACTCGAATAAGGCCAGGAAGGAGCATGCTCGAGCTGTGAAGAGGAAGAGAGAGGAGGTAGGGATTAAGGCTCACATGCCGGTGACAAGTTTTAAAGCGGAGGATGATGAAGGAGTGGTCTTGGCCCACAATGACGCTTTGGTGATTACTGCGGAAGTTGCGGGCTTTGATGTGAAGAGAGTGTTTATTGATGTAGAGAGCTTGGTGGATATAATGTTTTATGACTGTTTTTCGCAGATTTACAAAGAGCTGAATATGGAGTTGAAGCCAGTGGCCACGGTGCTTTACGGCTTTAATGGGGGAGAAGTTATGCCGATGGGAGAGATTAGTCTGCCCGTTGCGTTGGGGTCAGGAGTGATGAGGAAAGTCCGCATTATGAGGTTTGTGGTCGTAGGAGCTGAATCATCTTACAACGTCATAATGGGAAGAACGAGCTTGAATGCATTCCAGGTGGTCGTATCCACATACCACATGACGATCAAGTATGCTATAGGCGAAAACGTCGGTGGGGTCGCTGGGGATCAACTTACCTCGAGGAGATGTTACCAAACCACGGTGAGCAACAACAAACAGCTGGCAAAGAGGCAGGCCGGACCGAAAGGGGAGGAGGTTAGTCGACCAGGAGGGTCGAGATCGAAAGAAGATAGGCAGAGGTTGGAGAAGGGCAAGGAAAAGGTGGATATCCGACCAGGAGAGGAGGTCGAGGAAATTCAGATGATCGAGGGGTGTGAGGAGAGGAAGTTCAGAATTGGGAAGGACCTGGAGGAGCCCATCAGGTCGAGGTTGATCTGTCTGGTCAGGGAGTTCACGGATATCTTCGCGTATACGACGGAGGAGTTGACGGGAATAAGTGCAGAGGTGATCGAACTTCGGTTGAACATCGACCTCAGTGTGAGGCCAGTGAAACAAAAGAGGCACCATGGAGCGGAGATGGATAAAATTATCGAGCAAGAGGTCGAGAAGCTGTTGGGAGCGGGGCATATCAAAGAGATTCAGTTCCCAGAATGGCTATCAAATACAGTGATGGTGTCAAAGGCTGAGGGAAAGTGTAGAATATGCATCGACTTCCGCGATTTAAACAAAGCATGCCCGAAGGATCTGTACCCATTGTCTAGAATCAACCAGCTGGTCGACTCAACTACTAGATGTGAATTGTTGAGCCTAATGGATGCCTCGCAGGGGTATCGTCAAATTCCCTTGGAAAGAGAGGACAGGAAGAGGGTGAGCTCTGTGACGAGTCGAGGAACCTATTGTTACGTAGGGATGCCCTTCGGCTTGAAGAATGCAGGTGCCACGTATCAAAGGTTAGTGGAAAAAATTTTCAAGGAGCAATTGGGGAGGAATATGGAGGTCTATGTGGATGATATGTTGGTAAAAAGCAAAGAGGAGATGGATCATGTGCGAGACTTGAAGGAAACGTTCTTGACTTTGAGGAGGTATGGGATGACGCTAAACCCAGCCAAGTGTTCGTTGGGAGTGAAATTGGGGAAATTCGTTGGTTACTTGGTGACCAAGAGAGGTATTGAGGTGAATCCGGAGAAAGTGCGGGCGGTGATGGAGATGAAGTCGCCGCTGGTCGTATCGCAGGGTAAGCCGTTTTATATCAAAGGTGGCGGAAAAGAGTGGCCCATTATTTAAAACACTGAAGAAGAGTGCGAAGTTTCAGTGGACGGAAGAGACGCAAAGGGCATTTGAGGAGTTACGGGGAGTGTTAGCCAATCTTCCCATGTTGGCCAAACCAGTACAAGGTGAAGAACTAGTGTTGTACATTTTTATCGGGGAGAGAGCTGTGAGTTTGGTGTTATTGCGAGAGGAAGGGGTCGCGCAGTTCCCTATCTATTACGTGAGCAGGGTGATGCAGGGAGCAGAGGTGAGGTATTCGGAGATTGAGAAGTGTGCTCTTACAGTAGTAGTGACTGCTCGAAAGCTGAGGCCTTATTTCTTAAATCATAAGGTGAAGGTGAGAACGAACATGCCATTAGGAGAAACGCTCGGTCAGCCATCGGTTTCTGGTCGATTGGTAAAATGGGCGGTCGAGCTGAGTGAATACTCGTTGTTGTATGAACCGAGGAGGGCTATAAAAGCGCAGGTGTTGGCAGACTTCATTCAGGAAGGCACGAAAATTGAGGAGGAATCGGGAGGGATGTGGCAGTTGTTTGTGGATAGATCGGTAGCGAGAAGTGGGGCCGGATAAGGGATTGTGCTTGTTTCCCCTAAGGGCGATTACTTAGAGTTTGCAGCCAAAGTGGGATTCAAGATATCCAATAATGAAGTCGAGTATGAGGCGGTGATCAAAGGCTTGCGGTTGGCTATGCCGGGAGGAGCCCGAAAAGTGCAGGTTCATTCTGATTCTCAGCTTGTAGTTGGGCAGTTCCAAGAAGGATTTGAATTTAAGGAGGAATGAATGCAAAAATATGTCGATGGGATGAGAAAGTTGAAAGAGGAGTTTGATTGGTTCGAGCTAATACAGATTCCTCGAGGAGAAAATGGTCAAGCAGACTTGCTATAAAAAATTGCTCAGTCTGGTGGATTGTAAGAGCATGAGTGTGACACTGTTGCATTTAGAAAAAAGTGTGGTCGAGGCGGAGGTAGCGGAGATTGAGGAAGTGGAGGACTGGAGGGCCCCGATCCTAGAAGAGTTGAAAGGAGGGGTGTTGAAGGTAGTGAGGAGATTTTATAAACACGGAGGCATTCTTTACAAGCGGTCGTATGCTGGACTGCATTTGCGCTGCGTAACTAAGGAGGAGGGTCGATATGTGCTGAGAGAAGTGCACGAAGGGTGTTGCAGCGACCATAGCAAGTCGGGAGCCTTGATCGCAAAAATTTTGAAGGCAGGATATTTCTGGCCGACGATGAAGGAGGATGCGAAGATGATGGTGAAGAAATGTTTACAGTGCCAGACGCATGGCCCGCTTATCCACCAACCAGCAGAAGCAATGACAATAATGAGTGCCCCTATACCATTTGCTCAGTGGGGAATCGACATGGTGGGGCCAATGCCGCAAGGAACTGGACAGAGGAAGTTCTTGATCGTGGCAGTGGATTATTTCACGAATTGGGTTGAGGCCGAGCCCCTGGCCAAAATCACGGAGGAGAAAGTAATCAATTTTTATACAACAATATTTGCTGCAGGTTTGGCGTTCCTAAAGTATTGATATCCGACAATGGTACTCAATTCAATGGCAAGCAGATTCGAGCATGGTGTGAAGATATGAAAATCAAGCAACACTTTCCTTCCGTCACTCATCGGCAAGCTAATGGCCAGGTCGAGGTAACCAACCGAATTATACTAAATGGGCTGAAAACAAGGCTGAAAAAGGCCTCAGGGGCGTGGGTAGATGAGTTAACCTTAGTACTTTTGGCGTATTGCACAACCCTGAGGTCGACAACAGGAGAAACCCCCTTCAGTTTAGTTTATGGGATGGAGGCACTGCTGCCAGTTGAGGTCGAGCTATCTTCGCAATGGTCGAACACGTATGACCCGAGGCAAAACGAAGAACTAATGACCGCGGCTTTAGACACTATGGAAGAGCTGCGTGAGAGAGCAGCGATTAGAGTGGAAGCATACAACCAAAGGATGCGAGCCGCTCATGACAAGAAAGTGAAAGTTCGCAGACTTCAAGTAGGCGACCTGGTTTGGAACGTGTCGATGTGCTCAAGCATGTGGGAAAGCTGGAGCCAAACTAGGAGGGACCATACCTGGTCGACCGAGTGCACGCAGGAGGAGTATACTCGCTGAAGAACGCAAAAGGCGGATCACTTGCCAGGTCATGGAACATAGCTAATTTGAAAAAATATTATGTGTAAAATTTTTGTTTCTTTTTCAAAGAAAGCTGGAAAATTTGGACAAGGATGTACATCGCAAAGTTTGCTCAAAAAAGTTAATGAAATCAAGTTATTCCTCCGTACTACTTGCTTTATTGCACATTTTTTTATGCTTGGAATGTTGGTATGATTTGGATGACAGGATGTATACAGTGTGGTTTAATTTGGAAGTCGCTTGTTTAGAACATCCCTTGGGGTGGGCAGGTTGGTCGATTACTCACGCCCTCGGGCTGGGTGACCTCCTGTTTGGAACATTCCTCGCTGGTGGGCAAGTGTGAAGACCAAAACCCACCATGACTAAGGTTCTCGGGCTGGGTGGTCGCTTGTTTAGAACATCTCTTGGGGTGGGCAGGTTGGTCGATTACTCACGCCCTCGGGCTGGGTGACCTCCTGTTTGGAACATTCCTCGCGGGTGGGCAAGTGTGAAGACCAAAACCCACCATGACTAAGGCCCTCGGGCTGGGTGGTCGCTTGTTTAGAACATCC
>CACSLK010024344.1:61159-78237 GCA_902706635.1 Striga hermonthica
CCGATTTTGGCGTGAGGAATCTCGCACGTCGCCCGTTCTCCCTCACCTCTCTCTTGTTTATTTAATAACCGTTCTTCCCTCAGAATTTCTCAAACCAAATATTCAAATCCCACTCTCGTATCAATTGAAAACCTACGCATACCACCATTAATTCCGGCGAGTGTCCTGCCATCTCTGTCGTTCCGGGAAGTATCCATTGTTTTCGGCGACCCTTAATCCATCTCGCAACCTGTTGGCGACCCCAAGCACTCAGTCCGTCAGAGACAACGATTTCCTTCGCGAGACGCCAGCAGGCCCACCTTCGAACAGCTCCACCATCACCGACCCTCAGTAGTCCAATTCACGAGTTGTTCTTCGAGTTTCAGTCTGAGTTTTTGAGGAATTTCGAGGTTTTGGATCCGCTCGTTTGAGTTCCGTTCGTTTGGCCCCTTTATTCCCCAAGCTCGTCGATTTCCCGAAGAAAGGTAATCGTAGAACCCTCTCGTTTATTGACGTTCAAAATAATATTTTATTATCGGTCGCATTGAATCGTTTTGTTGGGTTTCGAATTCGATTTATGTGTTGATTCGTATGTTCGTATATATATTTCGTATATTTGTGGATTTTCGGGAATGATTGGAACTCTCGATTTTATAAATGTGAATACCGTTACGCAGCAGTGACAAATTTATATACGTTCGGAGTCTCGTTTTGTTGTTTCGAACCGTCGTTAAGTTGTTCGAGTCGTTCGAGCCCCCGTTGTGCATTTTGTTGATTTTGGTCGTTTCGTGTTTTTCTGAGCAAACACAGTTTCGATAAATATATTTTCGACCTCTGGATACTTGGTCTGTAATTTGATAGTTTCGTTAAATTTCTCAGAATCCCGTCGTGCTCGAAATCGCTATGTTAAAAACATTTTCTGGGAGTTCTCTGTTCGGTAGTCTATCCGACCAAAATCATAATCCAAAGGCTTGGTTATATTTAAAATTTTCTTTTGAAATACCGACAGTTCGTGTGGCGCAGTGGTTCAATGCTTTGAGTATTGGATTGAGGTTAGGGGTTCGAACCCCAGCCTTGTGTTGTAGCCTTTATTTTTTGTTCTAACCTAGCCCAGCAGCGCGGGCTGTCCAGCCCGCACTTGCCCCGCGTTCGGCCCGAAGCTCCCTCAGCAGCCTGGCCCGCCAAACCCAAATTCCAGCCCGCGCCCCTTATTCCCTTGGCAGGCCATATCTTGGGCCCATATCTATTCTCAGCCGCGGCCCAATTAGGCGCGCTTGGCCCAAATTGCTGGCAGCTTGAGTCAGTGTTTGAACAGTCAGCCCATTAGACCTTTTAAACCAATTTTTGTGTTCCCGAGCCCATTTTTTGTCCCGAACTCATTTTAAAAATTATTTTCAAAGTAGAAAAAATTGAGAAAAATATTTTTAAGTCCCGAGACTCCAAATTATTTTTCCGAGCTCTATTTTTTCAAAAATGAGAGAGTTCCAAGTCCACGAAAAATTCGATTAAAACCCTTAAGTCCTAATTTTTATTAAGTGTGGGTTTTATGATAAATTCGAATAGTGAGATAGTTTATTGATAAATGATCTCACTTAAATGTAGGTGTTTCAGGAGTCGAGCCTCATCCTACGTACTTGCATTTGTGTGCCATTTTCTACCGAAATTTCCAGGTGGGTTTAATTTGAAAAATTGTTATGCCTTAAATGTTATTACTGTTATTATTGTTTTACTTGTGGTATGATCAAAGTATGCATATGGATCATGTAGCCTTCGATGTGAGCTGTACCGGCCGTCGAACGGTTATCCCCTAATAAGATTTCCCCTTAAGACCCACGGTGGGCCATATCGATGTAAGTCACGTGACGATGCCTTCGATATGTTTGTTCGATGTAAGTGACATGGCGATGCTTTCGAAATGAATGTCGATGTAAGACACATGGCGATGCCTTCGACATGTACTCCTACGGTCTAGTTGACAACGTAAGACACATGGAGATGCCTTCGAAGATACTAGCTGTAGCTAATGATAGGTGTGTACACATGAGTCTGATTATTGTGATTATTGATGGGAGAATGGGATAGATTATTGCTTCGTATACATGCTGAGACCATACCTTTTGATTATTGATTACTGTTGATTATTGACATTAACATTTATGGCATAGCGGTGAGCACTACTGTTTCCTTTGTGCTCATCCCCACATGCTCTTCATGGATGCAGGTTATATAGAGCGGCACGGCGGAGGGGATGCGAGTGGTGGTCTTAATTTGAATAAATGCTTCCGCTTTGAACTGAACTTGGATATTATTGCATTATTATTGACTATTGTTTTTCTAGTATTGGAGTATTGGATTATTGATAGGGATTATTTCCCTAGGATCATTATTGGATTATTGATTGATTATTGGGATTTTCATATTGATTATGAGTATTGATAATTGCCGAATATTGAGAAAATGTTGAACATTGATTATTGTTTTGAAAATGAGTAGCGCCTCAAATAATGTTTTTGAAATAAATTTAAAACAATTTATTCTGATTTTCGGTAAATAAAAGTGGGGCGTTACAGTTTGGTATCAGATCCAGTCTACGTTTCTGTAGACTGGTCTAAGTTATGGAGATTGATTATGTGATTATGTGTTAAGACCACTCGCTCTCGTCATGCCGCGCCAACCCAGGTATGAGTACCTGAATGACTATGAGATTATTGCATATTGTTTGATTATTGATTATATGAATGAAATGGGGTTAGGACTAATCCACCTTTAAATGCGAACTCTAGTGTTGAACTCTAGACTTCTTTTATTAATGTGCCTATCTTTGCGTTATGCGACACTTGAGCTACTCATTCCTTTATATCTTCTCAATGCTTGGAGGCCCTGACTATTGATAATGCGTGCAACTGTGACCCTCTCGAGGTTAGTCTAGCCTCGAGAAAGATTATTATTTCTGATTCTATAATTTCCAGTTTTCCAGTCAGTATTGGTGGGCATGTTTTGGAGGCTGATTGTTATGTTATTGAAATGCGGGACTTCGATGTGATCTTGGGCATGGACTGGCTCACTCGCTATCGAGCCGACATCCGGTGCCAGGAGCACGAAGTCGGTCTCTTCCTCATTTCTGATTAGCCTGTTATTTTCTATGGGGTGAAGTCGAGGACTGTTCCTCGAGTCATCTCTTCTATGCAAGCTAGAAAGAGCCTTTCTAAGGGTAGATGTCAAGGCTATCTGGTTTCTATGGTATCCGAGGATGATTCTGAGAGGTCACCGGAGAGAGTCTCTATTGTCTGCGAGTATCTCGATGTCTTTCCTGATGAATCGCTTGGAGGACCGCCCGACCGCCAGGTGGAATTCACCATTGATCTAGTACCAGGAGCCGACCTTGTTTCTAAGGCCCCTTATCGCATGGCGCCGAAGGAGCTTCAAGAGATCAAGGCCCAGATCCAGGAGTTGCTCAATCTTGGTTCCATTCGTTCGAGTGTTTCGCCGTGGGGTGCGCCCGTCCTATTCGTGAAGAAGAAAGACGGATCGATGCGCATGTGTATTGACTATCGGGAGTTGAATGCCCTTACAGTCAAGAAAAAGTATCCTCTTCCTCGTATTGAGGATCTCTTTGACCAGTTGAGGGGAGACAGCGTCTTTTCCAAGATCGACTTTTCTGGCTATCATCAGCTGAAGATCCGGGAGTCGAATATTTCTAAGACTTCCTTCCGTACACGTTATGGTCACTATGAGTTCGTAGTCATGCCGTTCGGACTCAGCAATGCCCCGATCGTGGTTATGGACCTTATGAATTACCTTTATATCTACTTTGGGACGCCACAATTTCATCAAATTCCTGTAGAGAGCCCTCTGTGTAGTCGTCCAACCTAAGGGACGAACAACAACCTGAGCATCAAGAAGAAAATGGCAATCGACTTCAATATGCTTCGTGCGCTCATGAAATACAGGATTAACAAGAGAACGAGCGGGAGACCCTTATCATATATTTGGGGGGATTCAACAGTCTGGTCTTTCATCCCTTCCTGGACCAGTTTGTTATCGTGTTCATCGACAAATCCTGGTTTATTCCCGGACATCGACCAGCACCAGGAGCATCTGAGGATTGTGCTGTAGACTCTTCGCCGCGAGAAGCTATATGCTAAGTTCTCGAAGTGCAAGTTTTGGCTGGATCGTGTGGCATTCCTTGGCCACATTGTGACAGCGAGAGGCATTGAGGTGGATCCCAGCAAGATCGAGGCAGTGAGTAAGTGGGATACAACAAGAAGTGCCGCTGATGTTCGTAGTTTCCTGGGGTTAGCAGGATACTACCGGAGGTTTATCGAGGGCTTCTCAAAGATAGCCCAGCCACTAACCAACCTTACGAAGAAGGCTGTGAGGTTCAATTGGAGTCCTAGGTGTGGGGAGAGTTTCCAGGAGTTGAAGAGGAGACTCACTACCGCGCCCGTTCTATCCATTCCCGACCCTACTTTGGAGTTCACCATCTATAGTGATGCTTCGAAGATGGGTTTGGGATGTGTCCTTATGCAACAGGGGAGGGTCATAGCCTATGCTTCGAGGCAGCTGAAGCCTCACGAGCAAAACTACCCCAGACACGATCTTGAGTTAGCTGCAGTCGTTCACGCCTTGAAGATTTGACGACACTACGTCTATGGAGGAAAGTGTGAGATTTTTACCGACCACAAGAGCCTAAAGTACATTTTCACTCAGAAGGAGCTGAATATGCGGCAGCGTAGGTGGTTGGAACTGGTCAAGGACTACGATTGCACGATTAGCTACCATCTGGGGAAAGCTAACGTGGTAGTCGATGCCCTTAGTCGGAGGAGTTATGGCCAGTTGTCTTGTATCTTTACCGAGCAAGATATCCTTCTTCGAGAGTTCGAGCGGCTACAGCTAGAGGCAGTGGAGTCATCTTCGACAGCCAGGGGTATGTTGACCTCTTTGGTTGTGGGACCGACTCTTCGTGAGAGGATAGTCGTCGAGCAACCAAATGATCGTTTCCTTTGCCGGATGAAGGAGTTGTCGGGAGCCGGTAGAGTTGGAGGATTCGCAGTCGCATCTGATGGGGCCTTGGTCTTCGAGGATAGACTTTGTGTTTCGAAGGTGTGGGAATTGCGAAGGGAGATTTTGAGAGAGGCCCATAGTGCCCCGTACACCGTCCATCCTGGTAGTTCGAAAATGTATCAGGACCTGAGGAAGTTCTTCTGGTGGCGAGGTATGAAGAGGCAAGTGGCGAGGTTCGTGAATGGGTGTCTGGTGTGTCAGCAAGTGAAGGCTGAGCATCAAAAACCGAGAGGGAAGTTGCAGCCACTTGAGGTTCCCTTCTGAAAGTGGGAGTGCATCACCATGGATTTCTTGGTGGGATTGCCGAGGTCGAGGACCGGGCATGACTCTATTTGGGTGATTATGGATCGCCTTACGAAGTCTGCCCACTTTCTGCCAGTCCGGACGACTATGAAGGCTAGTCAGTATGCCGAGTTGTTCGTGGATGAGATTGTAAAGCTTCATGGAGTTCCCGTGGAGATCGTGTCTGATCGAGACGCGAAGTTCACTTGCCAATTCTGGAAGACCCTGCATCGAGCCATGGGGACGAGGCTAGAGTTCAGTACAGCTTTTCATTCCCAGACAGATGGCCAGTCGGAGCAGACGATCCAGTACTTGGAGTTTTTATATTGAGGGTTGTAGTCTTGGACCGTAGCCTAACCTGGAAAAGTGCCTTGCCTTTGGTCGAACTGACTTACAACAATAGCTACCACTCCACGATCAAAATGGTCCCATTCGAGGCTTTTTATGGACGTAAGGTCTGAACACCCTTGTACTGGGATGAGGTCAGAGAGAGGAAAATCATGGGTTCGGAGTTCATTCCTAGAGCTGTGGAGACAGTTGAGGCTATCCGAAAGCATATCCGGTCAGCCCAAGAGAGGCAAAAAGTCTATACTGACCGGAAGAGGGATGAGCACGAGTATGCCGTCGGAGATCACGTCTTCCTGAAGGTCTTGCCCATGAAGAGTGTGATACGCTTCGGGAAGAAGGAGAAGCTTAAACCGCGTTATATTGGGCAATTCGAGATCCTTGCCTGAGTCGGGAACTTGGCTTATCGGCTGGCTTTACCACCTAGCTTGTCGGGAGTGCATGACGTGTTTCACTTCTCTATGTTGCGGAGATACGTGCATGATCCCGGCCACGTGGTGGACTTCGGCGAACTGCAGGTCGAGCGAGACCTTACCCATGAGGAGGTACCGGTAGCCATATTGGACCAGAAGGTCCATCAGTTGAGGAACCGGGCAGTGAGCTTGGTAAAGGTGCTTTGGAGCCGACATGACGAGTCGGAGGCGACTTGGGAGAAGGAGGTCGAGCTTCGGAGGCGATATCCGAACTTTGAGTTCTGACTTCCCTTTGTATTTTTATTTCTTTCTAGTTTATTTTCGAATTCCGAGGACGGAATTCTTTGTAAGGTGGATAGACTGTAATACCCCGTTTTATTGTGGATTATTTGGGAGTAATTATTGATTATCTCTATTATTAGTTGTTTTTATTATTGTTATTATTATTATTGTTATTATTTTTATTATTTGTCTAATTGTCACTAATTGTTTAAATGATTATTATTATATAAATATATATTGTGTGTATTATAAATATAGATAATCTGAATTAATTTATTTTCGTCGTCTATAGAATCGAGCGGAAAATCTTGTTATCGCGTTATATTTTAGTTTCGGCTCAAATGTAGTAGTAATGTTTCAGCCTTTTTTTTTAGAGTCTTATTCAACACAAAGTGACCTACATCTTTTCAGCCCAAACCAGTTAAAATATTTGGGCCTTTATGATGATTTATTTTTGGCCCACGAGATTACGAACTTGGCAGCCCCTTTTCAGTTCGCCTCCTTCGCGATGGTCAGACCGAGTCTTCTTCAACCTCAACGAGTTCAAAATTTTTTTCCGATTTTGGCGTGAGGAATCTCGCACGTCGCCCGTTCTCCCTCACCTCTCTCTTGTTTATTTAATAACCGTTCTTCCCTCAGAATTTCTCAAACCAAATATTCAAATCCCTCTCTCGTATCAATTGAAAACCTGCGCATACCACCATTAATTCCGGCGAGTGTCCTGCCATCACTGTCGTTCCGGGCAGTATCCATTGTTTTCGGCGACCCTTAATCCATCTCGCAACCTGTTGGCGACCCCGAGCACTCAGTCCGTCAGAGACAACGATTTCCTTCGCGAGACGCCAGCAGACCCACCTTCGAACAGCTCCACCGTCGCCGACCCTCAGCAATCCAATTCACGAGTTTTTCTTCGAGTTTCAGTCTGAGTTTTGAGGAATTTCGAGGTTTTGGATCCGCTCGTTTGAGTTATGTCGTTTGGTCCCTTTATTCCCCAAGCTCGTCGATTTCCCGAAGAAAGGTAATCGGAGAACCCTCTCGTTTATTGACGTTCAGAATAATATTATTTCATTTATTATCGCTCGCGATGAATCGTTTCGTTGGGTTTCGAATTCGGTTTATGTGTTGATTCGTATGTTCGTATATATATTTCGTATATTCGTGGATTTTTGGGAATGATTGGAACTCTCGATTTTATAAACGTGAATACCGTTACGCAGCAGTGACAAATTTATATACGTTCAGAGTCTCGTTTTGTTGTTTCGAACCGTCGTTAGGTTGTTCGAGTCGTTCGAGCCCCCGTTGTGCATTTTGTAGATTTTGGTCGTTTCGTGTTTTTCTAAGCAAATCCGGTTTCGATAAATATATTTTTGACCTCTGGATACTTGGTTTGTAATTTGATAATTTCGTTAAATTTCTCAGAATCCCTTCGTGCTCGAAATCGCTATGTTAAAAACATGTTCTGGGAGTTCTCTGTTCGGTAGTCTGTCCGACCAAAATCATAATCCAAAGGCTTGGTTATATTTATAATTTTCCATTCAAATACCGACGGTTCGTGTGGCGCAGTGGTTCAGTGCTTTGAGTATTGGATTGAGGTTCGGCGTTCGAACCCCAGCCTTGTGTTGTAGCCTTTATTTTTTGTTCTAACCCAGCCCAGCAGTGCGGGCTATCTATCCCGCACTTGGCCCGCGTTCGGCCAGAAGCTCCCTCAGCAGCCTGGCCCGCCAAACCCAAATTCCAGCCCGCACCCCTTATTCCCTTGGCAGGCCATATCTTGGGCCCATATCTATTCTCAGTCGCGGCCCAATTAGCCGCGCTTGGCCCAAATTGCTGGCAACTTGAGTCAGTGTTTGAACAGTCAGCCCATTCGACCTTTTAAACCAATTTTTGTGTTCCGGAGCCCGTTTTTCATCCCGAACTCATTTTAAAAATTATTTTCAAAGTAGAAAAAATTGAGAAAGCTATTTTTAAGTCCCGAGACTCCAAATTAATTTTCCGAGCCCTATTTTTGCAAAAATGAGAGAGTTCCAAGTCCACGAAAAATCTGATTAAAACCCTTAAGTCCTAATTTTTATTAAGTGTGGGTTTTCTGATAAATTCGAATACTGAGATAGTTTATCGATAAATGATCTCACTTAAATGTAGGTGTTGGAGGAGTCGAGCCTCATCCTACGTACTTGCTTTTGTGTGTCATTTTCTACCAAAATATCCAGGTGGGTTTAATTTAAAATAACTTTGCCTTAAATGTTATTACTGTTATTATTGTTTTACTTGTGGTATGATCAAAGTATGCATATGGATCATGTAGCCTTCGATGTGAGCTGTACCGGCAGTCGAACGGTTATCCCTTAATAAGATTTCCCCCTATGACCCACGGTGGGCCATATCGATGTAAGTCACATGACGATGCCTTCGATATGTTTGTTCGATGTAAGTCACATGGCGATGCTTTCGAAATGAATGTCGATGTAAGACACATGGCGATGCCTTCGACATGTACTCCTACAGTCTAGTTGACGATGTAAGACACATGGCGATGCCTTCGAAGATACTAGCTGTAGCTAATGAATAGGTGTGTACACATGAGTCTGATTATTATGATTATTGATGGGAGAATGAGATAGATTATTGCTTCGTATACATGCTGAGACCATACCTTTTGATTATTGATTACTGTTGATCAATGACATTAACATTTATGGCATAGCGGTGATCACTACTATTTCCTTTGTGCTCATCCCCACCTGCTATTCATGGATGCAGGTTAGATAGAGCGGCACGGCGGAGGGGATGCGAGTGGTGGTCTTTAATTTTAATAAATGCTTCCGCTTTGAACTGAACTTGGATATTATTGCATTATTATTGACTATTGTTTTTCTAGTATTGGAGTATTAGATTATTGATAGGGATTATTTCCCTAGGATCTTTATTGGATTATTGATTGATTATTGGGATTTTCATATTGATTATGAGTATTGATAATTGTCGAATATTGAGAAAATGTTGTACATTGATTATTGTTTTGAAAATGAGTAGCGCCTCAAATATTGTTTTGAAAAAATTGAAAAAATTTATTCTGATTTTCGGTAATAAAAGTGGGGTGTTACAGCTGGCGTGCGACTGGCGCATCACAGACATGGCTGGGGCGCTGCCGAGCGCTATGGGCGCTGGCGCTTGCGCGACTGGCGCTGTTGGGCGCTACCGGGCGCCGCAACAGGCGACTGGCATGAACGCTGCGTTCGTGGCTGGCGTGACTGGTGCCCATCGGGCGCTTCCGAGCGACCCTGACGGCACTGGGCGCTCGGGCGTGCTGTCGGGCACAGCCCAACGCCGACTGGCATCCTGTTGGCGCACTGGCGCGTGCTGACGTGCTGGCGTGCGCTGTGCACTACCAACTGATGGCTACCTGCGGGCAGGGCTATGCGCAACGCCCAACTGGGCATGCACGCGTGATGCCCGTTTGCCCTGGGCTGACTGCCGGCCGTCCGACGACTTCTTCCGACCATTGCAACATGGATTAACATAGCTTGATATAACATGATCACAACCACGAAGATTAAGGGGAAAATTCATAGCATGACCTTGACATGGTTCGGAAAAAGCTTGTGGCGTGCGCGTAGGCGCGACCCGACGCTACGACTGATATACTCGGTCACTTGACATTTCCTCAGACCGATACGACATGAATAAACATGATTTAACATAAAATTATTAAATATTCTAAAACCGCTCGAGAAATATGAACTTGACCCGATGAAGTTAGAATGAGCCGAAGCGTGCGCTATCGTGCACAACTCATGATCTCGACCGATTCTTTCGGCCGATCGACCACTTCCCTCGACAATCATAACAAAACTGAACATGATGTATCAAACAACGACTAAAGGAACATAATTTTCTCGAGAGTTACCGAACAAAATAGGACATGGCTTAATGGTACGGCCGAGAGTAACCTATGGCTTATTCATGAGCTTAAACACATGATTACAATCTAACATGATCAAAGTAACATTATCATAGGTTCAAGATCAGATTACACTCTCCACTGCTCGGTCAATCGTGCAAAGCTCTAGTGATCACTCGACCTTCGAACGTCCATGCGGCTCCTTGAGTGCGTGCGCGCGAGACTTCTTCTCCGTGTGTGTGTTCTTTCCTCTCCTTACGTTGCTTGGCTTAATTATGTACAAAACTATCTTAACTCTCATTTAGAATTTATTTTAAGTGTAAGGTGATTTTACCATACACTTCTTGTAATATATAGGGACGGAGAGAGATGAACTTAGGTAAAAATTTGAGGAAAAATGCTCGGCCTATAAGCTATCGCCATTTGCCGTGAGATTAAGTGGCTAGGTGGCTTGAAAATTGCTTAGTCATCTTATTACTAGCTTAGTCATCACCTGGAGAATGAAGGAAAAGCCACCTCATGCTTGCTAACATGATGATGTTCACGTGAAAATTTACTCCAACAACTTTCGGTGATTTGAATGCTAAGCACGGCCTTAGTACTTACTCAAGCATGATCATGGCTAATTAAGCACTACCGACTATTACTACGAACGTGCATTAATTGAACTTGCTTTCTTAGCAATAACCGAGAGTTTAGGCTTAACAAAGTACATTTGGCATGACTTATTGGAAACGCACGATGATTAGCAGACGATTAACATGATTAAGCTCGATAATATTTTTCTCGAGCTATTAAACATGGATTAATTACTTGAAAATTATTCCAAGCATAAACGTGATTTCGAAAATTAATTCGAACGTTCTTGACTTGGATAACTAGTTCTGAACGATAATGATCGATAATATAAATATTTCAGAACTAAACACATAATTTACATTAATATCATAGCGGGCTATTACAATCTGCCCTCCTTAAAATATTTCCGTCCTCGGAAATACAAAACAGAATATATATACATGAAACATAAGAAAATATATACATCAAAACTGGAAATCAGGAAAACGAGTGCGAATATCAGCCTCCTGCTCCCAAGTGGCTCCGTGGCGGTCCCACTGAATACGAACGAGAGGAACATTACGTTTCCGAAGCCGACGAACCTGCCGGTCCAGAACAGCTACCGGTCTCTCCTCGTAAGATAAGTTTGGCTGAATATGAATATCGGTATGCTGAAGGACATGGTCTGGATCGCACACGTACTTGCGTAACATAGATACATGGAAAACATTATGAACATTAGACAACTCGAGAGGCAAGGCTAATCGATAAGCCACTTCGCTCACTCGCTCGAGAACTTTGAACGGGCCAATGAATCGAGGGTGCAACTTCTCTCTCTTCCCGAATTGAACGAATCCGCGAAATGGACGAACTCTAAGGAGAGCTCGCTCCCTAACCTCGAACTAGATATCTCACCTATGCTGCTCGGCTGATGATTTCTGCTGACTCTGAGCTGTCTTTAACCTTTGCCTGATCAACTCTACTTGTTCTGTCATTTCCTCGATCATCTTCGGACCGAGTACTCGACGCTCACAGATGTCGTCCCAATAAAGAGGGGAACGACATTTATGACCGTACAGTGCTTCGTAAGGAGCCATCTGAATAGAAGCATGATAACTGTTGTTGTAAGCGAACTCAACCAATGGCAATAACGACTCCCACTTAGCACCCCTGTCAACAACCAAAGCTCGTAGCATGTGTCCTCCAATGTCTGAATGGTCCGCTCGGTCTGTCTGTCAGTCTCTAGATGGTAGGCTGAACTGAACTCTAGTCTTGTGCCCATCGCCTTGTGCAAACTCTCCCAGAATATGCTGGTGAACCTGGGATCTCTGTCTGACACGATAGTAATGGGCACTCCGTGGAGTCGAATGATCCCACGGATGTAAATCTCAGCCAACTTGTCCAAAGACATATTCATCAATACTGGTAGGAAATGAGAAACCTTAGTCAATCTGTCACCACGACCCAAATAGCATCGTGATGTTCAGACGACCTCGGTAACCCCGTGACAAAATCCATCGAAACTTCATCCCACTTCGACTTCGAAATCGGTAGTGGTTGCAGAAAGCCCAAGGGACTATTGTGTTCTGCTTTGACTTGCTAACAGGTTAAACATTTCTTCACAAAGTCGGCTACGTCCTTCTTCATCCCTCGCCACCAGAACGACCTTCTCAGGTCATAGTACATCTTCGTGCTTCCTGGGTAGGCTAAATATGGTGCGGTGTGAGCTTCGGTCAATATCCCTTTCCGTAACGCCTCGACTTTTAGCACAACAATCCTGCCTAGAAATTCCAAGGCCCCATCACCGCCTCAGTGAAAACCCTCAATGCCTCCGGCGCAGACTTTGGCATCAATAGCACGAACAAATTCATCAAAAGTCTGCTCCTGCAGGATCCTTTCCCTCAACGTAGGCTGAACCTGCATAGAACTGACACTCCCCATAATCGCCGTAGGAAGTGCATCAACAACCTGAATATGCATCTGGGCAAACTCCTGGATAAGACGGTTCTGCTGAGTAACAACATAAGTCAAGTCACCCTTCACCTTGCGCCTTAGGGCATCAGCAACGACATTCGCCTTCCCCAGATAATACTGGATAGTGCAATCATAATCCTTGACAAGCTCTAACCAATGGCGTTGTCGCATGTTGAGCTCCTTTTGAATGAAAATATACTGTAAGCTCTTGTGATCAGTGAAAATCTCGCATCGACCGTCGTATAAATAATGTCGCTAAATCTTGAGAGCATGAACAACTGCGGCTAGCTCCAAGTCGTGCGTTGGATAGTTTTGTTCATGTGGCTTTAATTGGCGTGAGACATAAGCAACGACCTGGCCATCCTGCATAAGTACGCATCCCAAACCCTGTCTTGAAGCATCACTGAAAATGGTGAAACTCTGTGAAGGATCGGGAATAGTCAACACCGGTGTTGTGGTAAGCCTCTTCTTGAGCTCCTGAAAGCTCGATTCATATCGATCAGTCCACTCGAACTTCACAGACTTCCTCGTCAGCTGGGATAATGGAAGGTAAATCTTAGAAAAGCCCTCAATAAACCTGCGGTAATAGCCAGCCAAACCGAGAAAACTGCAAACCTCGAATGGAGTCTTCGGTGTCGACCAGTTTTGAACAACGGAAACCTTGGCTGGGTCCACCTCGATACCTGCCTGAGTGATAACATGGCCAAGAAAGGCTACTCGCTGGAGCCAGAATTTGCATTTGGAGAATTTAGCATATAATTTTTCACGTCTAAGGGTTTCAAGAACAACCCTCAGATGCTCCTTGTGTTCCTTCTGGCTCTTGGAGTAGATAAGAATATCATCAATGAAAACAGTAACAAACTGATCAAGATAAGGATGGAAGATACGGTTCATCAGGTCTATAAATATTGCTGGAGCATTACTGAGGCCAAATGGCATGACTACGAACTCATAATGACCGTACCGAGTACGAAAAGCAGTCTTTGCAATGTTTGACTCTTTAATCTTCAGCTGATGGTAGCCTAATCGTAAATCAATCTTGGAGAATACACAAGCTCCCCTCTAGCTGGTCAAATAAATCATCAATTCTAGGGAGCAGATATTTATTCTTGATAGTTAACCTGTTGAGATCCCGGTAATCGATGCACATGCGCATAGAACCGTCCTTCTTTTTAACGAAAAGAATGGGTGCTCCCCATGGTGACACACTCGGCCGAATGAAAACGAGTTTCAATAATTCCTGAATTTGGGCCTTAAGCTCTTTCAATTCTTTCGGCACCATTCGGTATGGTGCTTTGGAAACTGGGTCGACTCCTGGAATAAGATCAATAGGGAACTCTACCTGCCGGTTAGGTGGTCCTCCTGGAAGTTGGTCAGGAAACACGTCCACAAACTCACGAACAATAGGGACGCCGTGAGGTATTCGTGTTTTCGGTTCATCACTGACAAGACTCACAAGATAACCCTGACAATCGCCTCGACATAACATCTTCTTGGCTTTCGCCATAAAAATAACATGAGGTAAGAAACAAGTCTTGGTGCCAAAGAAAGTAATGAAATCATCTCCTGGAAGATAAAAAGTAATCTCTCGGTCATGGCATCGAATATCTGCATGAAAATATGTTAGCCAATCCATGCCGAGAATGAGGTCAAAGTCCCTCATCTCGAGAACATAAACGTCGGTAGACAAAATACGACCACCGATGGAAAGACTGAGATCAGTCGCTCTGGCATCAGTCAACATCTTTCGTCCTGAGGCTAGACTCATCTCAAGAGGATGAAACACGGTAATAGAATGTACTCCGATGGCATCAAGACATCGTCGTGATATAAAAGAGTGAGTTGCTCCAGTATCAAATAAGGCGAAAACCGGAACATCGTTAAGCATAAGCATCCCAGACATGGTACCTGGGTGTTGTTCCGCCTCATCCTAATCGACCGCATAAACTCGAGCCTGTTGTCTGCCCCTCTGTTGTTGCTGGGGTGGCCTTTGAGCCTGTTGTCTGGGTTGCTGCTGTTGTGGCTGCTGGGGCTGCTGTAGTGGCAGCAGGGGTTTCTTCGGACAGCGGTTAGCAAAATGCCGGGCTCATGACAATAATAGCAAATATCCTGGCCAACGTGACACTCTCCGCGATGGGGTCGTCCACAAGTAGGGCATGGTGGAACTTGCTGTGGCCTCGGACGGATCCTCCTATCGGTCTGGGCGCCTTTTCCTTTCCTCTTCTTGTCCTTCGGTTGTTGGGCAGCAGCTGGTGGAATAGATGGTACTGAGGATGATTGGGCAGGGGCAATTGGCTGCAGACGATCGTGGTTGGCCTCCCTCCGAATGCTGGCGTCAAGCTCCTGGGCTATAGAAACCGCACGGGCATTGGTCTGTACGCCGTGACCTACAATGTTATGACGGACTGCTGGGTAAAGCCCGTCAGTGAAATGATGTGCCCTCTTTGCCTCTATGATCACCAAATCGGGAACAAAGGCTCCAAGCTGAGTGAACTCTCGCTCGTACTCGTCTACGGAACGAGTAACCTGTTTGAGCACCAGAAATTGACGCTCCATCTCTGCTCGATAGTACGTGGGATAATATTTCTCACGAATAAACTCCTTGAACTTGTCCCATGTACAACCCTCCTTTTCGCCGGGGCGCAAACCCCAGTAGGCGTTCCACTAGAGTCGTGCGTCACCCGTCAATTGGATCTGTGCGCATAAAACGCGATAGCGGTCTGGACAGTCCATGACCTCGAAAATCACTTCAAGGCCTTGGACCCATTTGTCAACGACTCGAGGATCTCCCTGGCCAGAAAATTTCTCGGGGTGATAGTCGCGGAACTGTGCGACTACAGTGGCCTGGGGGACCGCCGGATAATCGGGCTCCCTACGTGGCGGCATCTGAATATTTGAAAATGTTCAACATTATCAGACACAGGGAAAATACTTTAGCTGATTACTAAAGCGCACAAATCTCTTAACGAGTTGCTAAACATGACTTCAGAAATACTGACATTAATCATGAATGTACTGAACTATGAATCCTGAACATGATTAGAGCATCTTAACTAAGTCATATCTGTGGTTTTTCTGAGCACAGACATAGTAATTTGTTTATAATTTAAAAACATGAATCAGCACTTACCTATAGTCGGCGAGGCGTGAGTGTGACGTGTTCAGGTTTAAAAAAAAAAATCTGACTCGTAAAAATTTTTAGAGACGCAGAAACGTGCTCTGATACCAACTGTGACACCCCGCTATGTCATAAATATCAGAGTTAAATTTTCGCAAAATCTTTTAATAAAACTTACTGATTAGTTTGCGAAATCATGTTTTGGAGTGCTACCATGACGATAACTTTACCTGGAAAACTGTTATTTTAGTTTTTAAGAAAAACGGTCTATCATAATATAAACAATCCGACTAGCAATCGGATCAAAAGGCTAAGTTTGACAAACAGTGAAAATCAGCGGAAAACGAAGCGTGGCAAAACATTTAAACTCCACTACGGGAGATAGTAGCACTGTTATGCCAAATTCAATCATGTAATCAAAATCCTAAATCGCCCGTCAGCTCACTCCTCTGCTCCGACCCTGTGACCTGAAAAACATAAATAACATGGGGCGTGAGCACTAAAGTCCACTGTGCTCCGTAGGAACTCATACTAAAGTAAACAGTGAAAATAATTGCAATATCATGATCCTGGCATATACATAACCTGAACATGAAACCGGTACCTCATAATCATAACTTGATAATCATGACATGACCGTTACCTCATCTGCCAGCATAAAAATGTCGGACACCATGTGCACACTCTAGTCGGGAGACTAGGCCACTAGAACCCAGAATGGACCGGCGACCATTCCAAGCGGATACATGACATGATAATACATACCTCAAATATGGTAGAGTAATTATAGTCAATATAATACCCAGTCTGAGTCCCCACATGAACCGTCGATATGAAGTTGGAAGTGCTGATAACAGTGGCCTGATCAAACTGTAACATAATATAAACAATTACTAAGTACTATGCTCAGACTAATTAAAATAGTTGTTTAATATGTTAAGATGCTCAACTTGACCTTGACATGATCTCTGGACTTAACTGGTATAACCGGGACCGATTTAACATGGAATTGGACTGACATGAATTTACTGAACTGGACTGAACCCAAAATTTAACTGAAAATTAGACATAAAGATGAACCGGGACATAGAACATTAATCTGTGACTTTAACCGGTCTGAACCGGCTGGTCTGGGGTTTGGCCGGACCGCCGGCCTGCCGTG
>CACSLK010024344.1:149105-162138 GCA_902706635.1 Striga hermonthica
GTAAATATCCTAATAGCACATCGAACACATAATGCCATTACCCAATTCATTAAGTACGTCGACCCGGCTTGGATCTCACCCAAAGAATCAAAGCAACAACAATTATGTGCAAATGCCTATTTAATATCTTACGGGTTAAGAGTACGCAATAATTAACTGAGGCCTAGTTCGTTTACAACGATTAGCATAAAATGAACATCTCTCTCTGGGATCCTGTTCAATACATAAATGTACTAGTGCAACTAATCGGTCAAGAAAAACCGTACGGTTGAAACTACAACCATTCCGATGGGTTGTTCAATTCCATCAGGTTTTGAACCAATGATTCATGTTTCGCAAGTAACTGATATAGTTATCTTCGGTACACCCGATGACGACACACTTATCTACATGCAAAACAACAGAACGTGGAATTTATTTAACCAAACATAATTCTCATTCATCAAGAAATAACAAGTGTAATATCCACTAAAGCAAAGCTTAAGTATATAACACCAATATGGGGGTCAGGCCCGAGTCTATACCATCACCCACGATGAGGCAGCTCGCAACACAGGTTCTATGTCCGGAATGCTCTCTATCTCCAACGTGCTTGTCTTTGCATTATGTGATACCGGTGCTACCCATTCCTTTATTTCTTCTCGTTGCTTGGAGGCCTTGTCTATTGGCACCGTGCATGCTTGTGATCCTCTCGAGGTGAGTTTAGCCTTGGGAAAAATTATTATCTCTGATTCAGTGGTTCGCAATCTCCGTATCTGTATCGGTGGTCGAGTTTTGGAGGCCGACGTCTATGTAATTGATATGCGAGACTTTGACGTGATCTTGGGCATGGACTGGCCACCCGTTACCGAGCCGATATACAGTGCCAGGAGCGTGAAGTCACCCTCTATCCCGTTTTCGATCAGCCTGTTGTGTTCTTTGGGGTGAGATCGAGGACTTTGCCTCGGGTCATCTCTTCTATGCAATCTAGGAAGAGCATTTTCAAGGTTAGCGGTCAAGGCTATCTTGTTTCCTTGGTATCCTACGTTGTTGATGAGCGGGTGCCGAGAGAGTATCTTTTGTTTGCGAGTACCTCGACGTCTTTCCTGATGATCTGACCGGAAGACCGCCCGACCGCCAGGTGTAGTTCACCATTGACCTAATTCCCAGAGCCAGCCCCGTTTCTAAGGCCCCTTATCGTATGGCGCCGAAGGAGCTTCAAGAGCTCAAGGCCCAGATCCAGGAGTTGCTCAAGCTCGGTTTTATTCGTCCAAGTGTCTCGCCGTGGGGTGCGCCCATCCAATTCGTGAAGAAGAAAGACGGATCTATGCGCATGTGCATTGACTATCGGGAGTTGAATGCCCTTACAGTCAAGGACAAGTACCCCCTTCCCCGTATTGAGGACCTTTTGGACCAGCTGAGGGGAGCCAGCATCTTCTCAATGATTGACTTGCGTTCTGGCTATCATCAGCTGAAGATCCGGGAGTCGGATATTTGTAAGACTGCATTTCGTACCTGCTATGGCCAATATGAGTTCGTAGTTATGCCGTTCGGACTCAGCAACGCCCCAGCCGTTTTCATGGACCTTATGAATAGGGTCTTTCATCCTTTCTTGGACCAGTTCGTCATTGTGTTCATCGACGACATTTTGGTCTATTCCCGAGATATCGATCAACACAAAGAGCATTTGAGGATTGTGCTGGAGACTCTTCGCCGCGAGAAGTTGTATGCTATATTCTCGAAGTGCGAGTTCTGGTTGAACCGTGTGGAATTTCTTGGCAACATTGTGACAACTCGAGGCATTGAGGTGGATCCCAGCAAGATTGAGGCGGTGAGCAAATGGGATATGCCAAGAAGTGCTGCAGATGTTCGTAGTTTTCTGGGGTTAGCAGGATACTACATGAGGTTTATCGAGGGCTTCTCGAAGATAGCCCACCCACTGACCAACCTTACGAAGAAAGCCGTGAGGTTTGATTGGAGTCCTCAGTGCGAGAGAGTTTCCAGGAGTTGAAGAGGAGACTCACTACCGCGCCTGTCCTATCTATACCCGACCCTACTTTGGAGTTCACCATCTGTAGTGATGCTTCGAAGATGGGTTTGGGTTGTGTCCTTATGCAGCAGGGGAAAGTCGTAGCTTATGCTTCGAGACAGCTGAAGCCTCACGAGCAGAACTACCCCACTCATGATCTCGAGTTAGCTGCAGTTGTCCACGCCTTGAAGATTTGCCGACATTATCTCTATGGAGGCAAGTGTGAGATCTTTATCGACCACAGGAGACTAAAGTACAATTTCACTCAGAAGGAGCTGAACATGAGGCATCGTAGATGGTTGGAGCTGGTCAAGGACTTCGACTGCACCATTAGCTATCACCCTAGGAAAGCTAATGTGGTAGCCGATGCCCTTAGTCGGAGGAGTTATGGCCAGCTATCTTGCTTGTTTACCGGGCAAGATGTCCTTCTTTGGAAGTTCTAGCGATTGCGGCTAGAGGCAGTGGAATCGACTTCAGCAGCCGGGGGCATGTTGGCCTCTTTGGTTGTGGGACCGACTCTTCGAGAGAGGATAGTCGCCGAGCAACCAAATGACCGTTTCTTATGCTGGATGAGGGAGTTGTCAGCAGCTGCTAGAGTTGGTGGATTCGCAGTCGCATCTGATGGAGTCTTGGTCTTCGAGGGTAGGCTTTGTGTTTCCAAGGTGTGGGAACTGCGAAGAGAGATTCTGAGAGAGGCCCATAGTGCTCCGTACACCATCCATCCTGATAGCACGAAGATGTATTAGGACTTGAGGAAGTCTTACTGGTGGCGTAGCATGAAGTGGCAGATAGCGAAGTTCGTTGATGGGTGCCTGGTGTGTCAGCAAGTGAAGACTGAGCATCAGAAACTGAGAGGGTTGTTGCAGCCCCTTGAGGTTCCCCTGTGGAAGTGGGAATGCATCACCATAGATTTCTTGGTTGGACTGCCGAGATCGAGGGCCTGGCATGACTCTATTTGGGTGATAGTGGATCGCCTTACGAAGTCTGCCCATTTTCTGCCAGTCCGGACGACCATGAAGGCGAGTGATTACGCCGAATTGTTCGTCAAGGACATTGTTAAGATTTATGGAGTACCCGTGGAGATTGTTTCTGATCGACATCCCAAGTTCACATGTCAGTTCTGGAGGACGTTGCATCGAGCCATGGGGACGAGGTTGGAGTTCAGTACAGCCTTTCACCCCGAGACAGATGGTCAGTCGGAGCGTACGATCCAGTACTTGGAGGATATCTTGAGGGCTGTGGTCTTGGACCGGAGCCTGACATGGAAGTATGCCCTTCCATTAGTCGAGCTGACCTACAACAACAGCTACCACTCTTCAATCAAGATGGCCCCGTACGACGCTTTGTACGGACGTAAGGTCCGGACTCCTTTGTATTGGGATGAGGTTGGAGAGAGGAGGATTATGGGCCCAGATTTTGTCCAGAGTACTGCAGTGACAGTTTAGGAGATTCGGAGGACTATCAGGTCTGCCCAGGTGAAGCAGAAGGTCTATGCCGACCGGAAGAGGCAGGAGCACATTTATGCTGTGGGAGATCATGTCTTCTTGAAGGTTTCACCCATGCGAGGTGTGATTCGCTTCGGGAAGAAGGGGAAACTTAGACCTCACTATATCGAATGATTTGAGATCCTCGGGAACTTAGCGTATCGGCTGGCTTTACCACCAGACTTGTCAGGTGTGCACGACGTGTTCCATGTCTCGATGCTTCAGAGGTATGTGCATAACCCCGATCATGTGGTGGACTTCGGCGAGCTGCAGGTCGAGCGAGACCTTACCTACTAGGAGGTACCAGCAGTCATTTTGGATCAGAAGATCCACCAGCTGAGGAACCAGGCAGTGAGCTTAGTGAAGGTGCAGTGGAGCCGACACGATGAGACTGAGGCGACTTGGGAGAGGGAGGACGATATCAGGAGGCGTTATCCAAACTTTGAGTTCTGAGTTTCTCTTGTATCTTATCGCTTTCTAGTTTTATTTTAGAATTCCGAGGACATAATTATTTGTAAGGTGGGTAGACTGTAACGCCCCGTTCGTTTATGAACAATTGAATTATTATTATTATTATTATTATTATTATTATTATTATTATTATTATTATTATTATTATTATTATTATTATTATTATTATTATTATTATTACTATTACTATTGTTGTTATTATGTGTATTTATATTTAAAGGTCTAATTTCCTAAATTATTTAATGTGCTTAATATGCATATGCCCGACTATTATTTTAATTGTCGTGCGATTTAAACCGAGCCGTTAAATAGTCGAAAAACCGCTGCCGTTTTTCGGATATTTGAACCAGAATCTCGGCCTTATACTTATATAGTCAAATTTGTGCCTTAGATGATATTGGTCTCTTTTGTTTTGAAATTCAAATAATCCCTTTCAATTATGGTAAGATTTTTATGCCAACCCCTTAATTCTTTTCTCCGCTCGGTCAAAGCCATTAATGATTAGGAGATATTGCATTGATGGAAAATTAATCCTAAATTGATTGGCCATAATATACTTGCCTTCAAATTGAGAAGAGATTAGCTTTCTCCACATAAAATCACGCAAACTTTCAGCATAAGAGAAGTTGAAACCGCAACTTTTTGTACTCTCTCCCAAACCCTCTCATCGTCATCTTCATCATCAAATCACCATCACTATAACCATCTTCGTCGGCCATCTCAAAAAAACCGCAGCAGACCACCATTTCCGGCAACCCGCTGCTGTCCATTGCCGACTCTCTTCTCCGAGAACAGCAGCCTGCCCGCGAACAGTCTCCCAGGTCTCATTCATCGAAGTTACTCAAGCTTTCCAAGTCTCGAGTTCCGCCGGCCCATATTTCCCGCTATTCAGCTCGTTTCCTGTCCGATAACTCGTAGTTTCTCGAAGACGGGTAACATATTCGAATCCTCATGTAATTCCGGTCATTTTCATATATTGCATGATAGATATATACATTTTATGTGCTACCGAATTCGCGTTTGAAATCGGATTTTTGGTTTGGTTTGTTATTATTTGTTGATTGTTCGTATATTCGTGGATTTTCGGGGATGATTGGAACTCTCGATTCTGTAGAAACGAGTATTGTTATGTTGCTGTGGTTATCTCGGTTTATTTTGGAGTCCCGTTTGTTGTTTCAGGATCTCGTTATAATTTGTTTTCGGGTCGTGTTATTTGTTTGTTTTCAAAGTGTGTATTATCATTTCATTTTTCGAACAAGCAAAGCCCGAATTTTATAAAATGTCAAACTCTGGAAAATTTATGCTTATATACAATTTTTTAGATGCTTTTGAAGCTTAGTCTAGATTTAGATTGAATGTCTGTTCAGCCTGCGTAGTCTGCTGCTGTGCCTTTTTTTTCCCAGTTCGCAGCCAAACAGTTTTAATTTTTTTGATTAAACAACCGTCCAGCCGTGTGGCGCAGTGGTCTTAAGTGCGCCCTTCTCTGCGTGAAGTCCAGGGTTCGAACCTCACTCCCAGCAGCCCAATTTCATTTTTGTCTCCCAGCATAGTTTTTAAAGCGCGCGGGCCGTTAGGCCTGGAATCATCCCGCGCGCAGCCCGATCCCCCTCACAGTTGAAGCCAGCGCGAGGCCTTGCTCCAGCCCGTGCCATTTCCCCTTATCAGGCCACGTCTTTGGGCCAAATTATCACCTCTGGAGCGGCCCACTTGGCACGCGAAGCCCAAGTCGGTTATTAGCCCAATTATGTGATCAGAAGTCCGTTTTTAACACCGTTTTCATTTTTAAAAATATTTTCAAAATGATAAAAGTTCTGAGAAATATTATTTTATGTCCCGAGACTCCAATTAAATTCTCCGAGACCCATTTTTCAAAAATGAGAGAGTTCCATGTCCACGAAAAATCCGATTAAAACCCTTAAGTCTTAATTTTTATTAAGTATGGGTTTTATGTAAAATTCGAGTAGTGAGATATGTTGTTGATTTATTATCTCGCTAAATGTAGGTGTTTGAGGAGTCGAGCCCTCGACCTACGTACTTACTTTTGAGTGATATTCTACCGCAATCTCCAGGTGGGTTTACTTATAAAATTGTCTATGCCATACGTGTTGTTTAATGTTTAGTTAGTATGACCAATGTATGAATGTGAACCATGTGGCCTACCGATGTGAGCTGTTACGGCCGTCGGTATGGTTGTCCCCATCGAGTTACAGTACGGTTTCCCTTGCGAGGTAAGTCTCCTTAAGACCTAATGAAAGCTTGTGTCCGTTATAGTGGCACGCACTCCCGTCGTTAGGGTTTATGCATCACCTTTTCCGCGGCTAATGATAGATGTGCACATGAGTAAGTTATTGTTGTGATTATTAGGAGATGAGACATGAGGATGATTGATTTATATTCATGTTGCGACCATACCATCTTTACATGTTATTATGTGCATAGTAGTGAGCACTACTTTATCATTTGTGTTCATTCCCACCTGCTCTTCACGGATGCAGGTTGAGAAGTGGCCAGGTGACGGGACAAAGGGCGAGTGGTGGTCTATTTATTGTTTCGTTTTTCTTCCGCTTTAATAATATGGTTGCTACGAATCTTTCTATGATTTGGACATGTGAAAACTGTTTTCGAACTATGTTATGTTTTGATGTTCGGGAATATTTTGGAAAACCCTTTTTTGAACCTTGAATAATCATAGTGTTGATATATGAAGTTACAATTGTTCATATTGGATATTATGTCGAGGTGTGAATCAGGTTAATTAAAACCTTGTAAAAATCGGGTTTATGAATCCCCGTGGGTCCAGATAAGACTTGGACTAAGTAAAGATGTGTTGGTTAATGCCCTTGATTTCGAAAATGGATTCGAAAAATTTGTTCTGATTTTTTTGAAAGTCCAGAATTTCTTTAAAATCAAAGTGGGGTGTTACATCCATATTTAACCAGGCTGAACAACTATTATACGTCGACCTTAACTCATGAACATTGACCTTAATTCGTGAACATTGACTCATGACTATGTACTATATAGGGCTGCTCCAGTATCAATTGGTCCCATAAGTACAAAAGAAATAACTGATCTTGGGCTTGAAAACCATAACTGTAACACCCCACTTTGATTTTACACAAATTTCAGACTTCTCAAAAATCAATTTAAAATTTTCAAAATTATTTTCGAAAATTCAATGGGTGTTAAACAACATATTTCATAACCCAAGTCTTATCTGGGCTCACGGGGATTCATTACCCGGTTTTCACAAATGATTTTCATTAACCAAAACACATCACGAGACATAAATCTCAACATGAATATATAACTAAACCATAATACCCAACATCTGGGTTCCACAAGTTTCCAAAAATAAGCAAGTCATAAGTTCTGGAAAATGGTTTAATCAAGTCTCATCATAAAGGTTCATAAAGCCTTATTTATTCAAACGGAAGCAGTAATGCATAAATAAATGACCGACCCACTCGCCTCTTCTCGTCACCCAACTCCTGCTTAACCTGCATCAGTGAAGAGCAGGTGGGGATGAGCACAAGATGAAAAGCGTGCTCACCACTATGCACATATATCACAACATAATAATGAAGAGAAGGTATGGTTAGAGTATGAACATAAAACAATTACTCTGTCACGTCTCCTAATCACATCACAATATAATACCCACGTGTACACATCTTTCATTAGCCAAGGAAAGGGGATTCATTACCCTAACTCATGGGGGTACGAGCCATACGACAAGGCACGACCTTTCATTAGGTCTTACGGAGACTTACCTCGCAGGTAACCGTATTACATCGACGGAAACAACCGTAGCGACGGCCGAATCGGCTCACGCCGATAGGTTACATGGTTTACGTACATACTAAAATCATACCATGTCAACATTATAATAAACACGTATGGCATAAAAAATTTTAGATTAAAACCCACCTGGATACTGGATTGACGATAGCAAAATCAGAAAGGATGTATGTTGAGGCTTAACTCCTCAAACACCTACATTAAGCCAAGATTCCTACAATCAATATCTATCTCGACTTAGACGGAGAAACACAAATGAGACTTGGTCGAACTTGATTCGACTAAGTTATTCGTGAAGTTCTGTGGATGTTGGAACACTTAGACTCGACACTAAGACTCAACCAAATACATACATGGGAGTTCACATAAGTCAAACCAACGATTGACCAAGTCAAACAACAAGAAACAAAAAGCGAGCCAACTTACAGCTTTTAATTTAAAAATCATATTTCTAATTTATTAGTCAAATCACAAAATTAAGTTGATCTAGTTGTCCCATGAGTTGGACTCTGAAATTTTAACCCAAAATACATCTCCCATTACTTAAAAAAACCATCAAGTTTAAGCCTCAAATTCAAGGTACATGATTTTATAAAATTCAAATACGGTATCAGCAAAAACAAGCATAAAATTCAAAGCCTAACCTAACGAACGAATTAACACATGAAATTTTTACCAGAGAAAGTACAGCAATTAGGGATCAACATATACAAATTCCAAAAATTGACATCAAATACACAAATTATGAAAATTCATACAAGATTCAACAGTTTATCGAATGTTAATTAAAACCGAATTAATTACAACTATAAAAATTCCACTATTTTTACAGAATGCAAGTAAACATAAAATAAGCATCCCAGCCAAAAATCATATTTTTCCAGCCATTAACCAATTTATCATAATTAAAACACTTTTCAGCGAAAACAGTAAACAAATTATTTACCCTATCAATATCAATCTAAAATTTATAAAACTTTTATACAGCAACCAACTCAAGCATAAAGACATCATATTAAAATTTCATGAATTCTGAAGCACTACACAATTTACTTTGAATTTAACATGAATCTGACCAGAAATCACTATAATTGTTAAAAATAGTTACAGTCCTCCAAAAATTCTAAAATTTATATACGACCAATATAACTATCAGAGTCATACAGTTAATATTTCACATCAATCGGACCAATATACAATGTATCATGAATTAAATACGATTCAGCAGCTAGTTCGGTTTCAAAAAATCATATAGGACTCGAAACACACCCAATTCGTCCGAGGCCTTTGCCATGAGGCCAAAGACTCGACATAGTTCCTAAATCCAAAGTCCTAACACGAATTTGATGGAATTTCGCTCAATTTCACATTAATCTATAAAATCCCTACATAAACACATAATATATAATCCAAAATAGCGAAATAACTTCAAAGCTCGAAACACATATATAAACGAGAGGGTAATCGAGCTTCGGTACCGTTTTCGGGATTAGTACGCGACGACGATCAAAACGATGGCCGAGACGGGATGTTCGGAGGCCGGGAGCATGCCCGTCGGGCTCAACTACAACGGCTCGCGGCGGTGGCGTGTAAGTAGTCTTGCGGGGCTCTTCCGGCTCGCTAGGGACGCCAAAAAACAATTGCGGAGGTACCGACGGACACGGGAACTTGCTGGTGGCGCTCGACCAAAACGAGGAGGCTCGACAACTTCTATTGACTCGCCGACGGAACACGATAAATAGGACAACAACAAGGGTGAAGAGAGGGCTACTTGCAGGTGATTGCCAGGTCTGGAGCTCTTGTGACTTGGGTAGCGATTGGAACTGATGCGTTTGATGATGGTGATGATCGATAAAGGCTTCTCCTTCCCTCTTCTCTTCTCTCACTTTTTTTTTTAAAAAACGATGATGGTGGTGATGCGTTCGCTAGGGTGATGATGGCGCGAGAATTTTCTCCTCTCTTCCGCTGCTGCGATGGCGAGATTATGATGGATGACGAAGGAGAACGATGGTGCAGATTCTCGAGGCGATGATCGAGGATGAATAAGGAGCGAACCGAGTTGTGAAGGAGTGAAAAGAAAATGACTGCGGGTCTTTAATTTGCTGAGGGTTTCCAATATTTAAAGTATTAGATTACGTTTCAATTAATTAGTTTCTCCTCCAAGTAAAATAACGGGCCGGGTTCAAAAACCGGGCGCGGGTCTAATATTACAGGCTGGTTTTATCTTGGTTCGAAATAAAAATAAATAATCGAGGCCCGACACGAATGCTCGACAATTAAAATAGAAACCGATAAATATATATATATATATATATATTTATAATACACTTAATTCATATTTATGTAATAGCATTTAGACAATTAATATTAAATAATAATAATAATAATAATAATAATAATAATAATAATAATAATAATCATAATAATAACAATAACGATCATAAATAATAATCTCAATTAATCCTTATTAGAACGGGGTATTACAGTCTATCCACCTTACAAAGAATTCCGTCCTCGAAATTCGGAAACGTCTAGAAAGCACTAAAACGCAAAAGAGATTATTGAAACATGAGATTTGATACTCCCTCCGATTCTCGGTTTCCTCTCTTCGAAGTCGTCTCACCCTAGACTTGACTACCACTACTCTATTTTTGACGAGTACCCCTCCCGGTCTTTCCCTGATGGATCCTCGGTCCCAACAGGTCACCGGTACCTCCATACAGGTAGGGTTCCGCCTATCACGCAGTTCGCCACAATTCACACATACCTCGAGATCACGCACATATTCCCTCCATCACGAGGCTAGAACGTGTCATGCATGCTCACAAATCCTGGTGGTGGAGTCAACCATCAGGCTAAGCTATTGGCTTAGTCGAGAAATCATGATAGGACCGACAATCATCACTTAAACTCAAACCTGGTACATTCAGAACACATGATTCTGTTTGATACTGATGACAAGGCCTCACTCTTTGCCGACACGAGTAACACCTCATATGCGGCTTCAGAAGTACGACAAGATACTCGATAACGATTTCCTTCCACGGAGTCGGTCTCCAGTCGAGACTCAAGGCTCCGACCCATATTAATACGAAACTACTATCTCACCATGTCGAGAAAATCTCGCATGTGGCAAAGAAAACTAATCAACCAACCTCACACATCGAGGGTCGTTGATTAGGAAATTCACACAATCACTCGAAAGATCAAAATACACTTTGACCAAAAAAAATCTGGCTCAAAGACCTCTAAGAGGACAAGGTCGGACTGGGTTTAATGCACTGTCATTCGAGAGGTGACACACACGCTGGCGCTGCATATGCGGAGCGCTGGGACGCGTGCATGTACCCACTCAGATACCAGCTACAAGGTCAAGGTTTGGCCGTACACACTGACCTGAGGAGTTTGGCGTTCGGTGATGGCGGCGGCAGCTCTCGTGCGAGTCAACGATAGGCCACTGCAGTTGGCCTCACGTCTCTCAGCACGGGCTCGGCCACCACTTCGCGTGGCTACACCGAGTCAGGTTCGACACTCGGTTCGAGGCACATACCAGAAATTTCAATTTCCGAATCTCACAATTTCTAGGTACTCAAATGGGAAAAAAGGGTTTCTCCTCAAGACTCAAAATCACAAAGGTTTAGGTTGAAAAGAATAATTTTCCCAAAAGGGATCGAGCATTGGCATCACCGCCAGGAACAATCCTAATCCGACGTTCAACGTCGAACAACAGAATGATTAGCTCGTTTGACTCTTCCAACCAACAATGTCGACCGTCACCAACAGCTTTTACTCCGGCAGCTAATCGTGCCGGTAGTCCTAAACGAGTTTATCCCCATACACAGCCCATAGCTTTCACACTTCGAGGTCTAGCGTAAAGCTTCTCTCGCAAGCATTTCTAGCTAACATTATAATACTAATCAGATTAAGTCACATAAGGAACATATACATAAAAATTGATGAAAAGCTAATTCTGAAATTCACAACTCAATTTGGAAACCTAAACATGAACTTGCACCAACTTCCAACATGCGTGATAAATTTATAATGCAGGTAGCTTTCAGTCTAGATATCGTATCATGATGAAACCACTTGAAAATATCCCTAACTCATGCCTCTATCACTTCCATGAAGAACACTCAGACAGATAAAATCATTGAAATGCACATAATATTGCAAACATACAAAACATAGGAGCAGTGGACAAATGAAGACATACAATTTGACAGGTTCTCAGTGTATGCACAATAACCGAAGCTACAAATATTATATTACTGAACTTCCAAATCTCTAAGATAGCTAACTCAATTATCTACAACTTTCATGTTGATCACCTAAGCCAAAAATAACTTTAAAGCCGAGTTTAAGCATAAAACACTTAGGTCAAGAAATCTGCCAACAAAACTATTTATAAAGTACAACAGGTCACTAAATTAGGAATATCTCATGCCACAAAACTCCGAATCATGCAAACTTAAAACCTACAGAAACTAACCTTGAATTGCTACAAGTTCCAAGAAGGGCATCTTTACAAATAATCATGTTAAGGGCCTCATTTCAGAGCATACATTTCAATCGTAATCACAGCCACTGTTTCAAAATTTCTGGGCATAACTCCAACTTTGAAAAATCATATAAAATCAACGAAAATATCAAAATTCAAGATTTCAACTTCTAGAGAAAGCATATAATATGTACTACAAGTTTCATGTTGATTATATTTTCACATAGTCACATTAACATTGTCAAAAACAGCCCAACATATTCACAATTCTGCCCGGAATTTCAAAAACTGCTCGCAGTTACAACTTAAAAAATTCATAATAAATTCAATTCAACTTCGAATATTGAAATTTGAAAACTCACAGAAACCTAACTCAAAGCACTACAAAATTTATGTAGAACTCTTAACCAGAAAAAACAGCTTTTAGGTCACGATAATCTGAGCACAAACAGGGGCTATAACGAGAAGTTCTCATACGATTTTCAGCACAAAAACATAATTTCATGTACGTAGCATCAGGGGTCACATGTAATCACAATATATACCTCATGTACACGCATATGAAATATAAGAGAGTCAGTCCTAACATGATTTTTAACACAAATTCACATAAACTCATACGATCGCAAATAACATATTTTAAATAATCCCAGTCGTGCAATAATCGTCAAGTTCGATCATATAAGCATGCTTTTCATAACATCAATTTTAACATCTCGAATCATATAGAGCCATAACATCAGGCTTAACTACAAATTCATACCTTTT
>CACSLK010024344.1:255934-289851 GCA_902706635.1 Striga hermonthica
ACTGTGCGCCGCCGACAGCGTTGTGCCGTTCTACGACCAAACATCAATTCTTCTCGGCAAAACACAATTAACTGAACTTAAACATGATATACTGAACAAATGAACATGTTGGTTCGACAGAACATTTACTTAGCAAATATGCTACTCGTGAACGGCCCCTGGCGCGTGCTACGTGCACGGCCACGCCCTTCGGCCGAAACGACACTTAAACATGAAAGTTCTTTCGAATAACACTGAACAACTGATCATAATATATGATAAGAAAGCTAACAACATGCTCATTACTCGAGAGATATTAACTTAAACCATAAGCATACTTGCGATGCACTCGCACGGGCGGACGACATCAAGCTACGCCATGAACATGAATAATTCGAACTACCATGCCCTTAACATTAATAACTTCAAGGTAACGAAATTACCTTGTTACGTGCTCGCTGAACCACACCAATGACTCTCGGCTTTCAGCACTTTATGCGTGGTGTTCGCGTACGTCGTGCGTGTGTGATAGCTATGCGTTCGTTGCTTCACCGCGCCGCTGCTGCTACTTGCCTTGCGTGGAATACTCAAGAACTACACTAACTCTCACTCTCTATTCTCTCTGAATATATATACTTGCTGAATACTTAGAGAATTTTGGACAAAAATTCCCAAACTCATGCTATATATATATAGCCGAAAGTCTTAAAATGAAGAGGTGGGAGGTTGGCTTAGTCACCATTTATCATGCTTATTCACTAATAATAAGCTAATAGCATGACACCTCATGCTTAAGGTATGATGACTAATACATGAGATTTCCCTTTTAATAGCTCACGGCTATAAATAGAATTTTTTAGCAAAATTCGTTAATTGCTACGGCATTAGCCATTTGAAGATGATTAATTATTCATTAGTCACCACCTTATGCTTAATTAATCAACTAAGCATACTACTTAAATATTAAAATTATTCCGAACGTAAATAGTACGTCGAAAATAATTTTCGATAATCTCAACTGTAATAATTGAAATTAATTTAATTCCGAAAATAATATCGGAACTAAAACATGATGAACAGGACGAAAAATCGCTGACCGAATAACTAATTCCGGACTCACTAATGAATCGGAATTAAATCTGGAAACTTATCCGGTTACTGAAATAATTAACCGAATAATATATCGACTTACAGTCGAACATATAATATAACTGACTGATTAATCTGAACCTGAACATGAACATGACTATTTATTAATAAAGACTAGCTTAAAACTAAGCTAGTATTTTCCTTTATTAATAAAACTCGGGGCGTTACAATATATCATCATCATCAGGGCCTTCAAGATCCTCCAATTCCCACTCAGATAAATCTGAGGATTCACCACTGTCTTCTTGTGGCTCATACTCTGAATCTTCAGAATCATCCGATTCTCCAAATAGTTGTTATGCCACTCCAAATGCAAAATGATCATCTTCATGGCCAGCACCAGGTGTTTGGGATTGTCCTTCATCATGTGAACAGGTTCTCCTTACACCAGCAGTAGGTGTCTCTTCACCATCATGTGCATCAGACCCAGCACCAACACCATCATCTGCATCAGCCCCAGCACCATCTGTAACACCCCGAGTTTTATTAATAAAGGAAAATACTAGCTTTTAATTTTAAGCTAGCCTTTGTTAATAAATAATCATGTTCATGCTCAAGTTCAAGTTATTCAGCTAGACATATTCCAAGTTCGACTATTAGTCGACACGTTATTCAGTTTGATTATCCCAGTAACCGAATGAGTTTTCAAATTTAATTCTGATTCAGTTTAATTAATGAGTTCGGAATTAATGTGTTAAGGTGGCGAATTATTCGAAATAACGGTATTCGGATTAATCGTCCACGTCAAGAATATTCGAATTGATTTTCGAATATCATGTTTATGTTCGGAATAATTTTCCGATAATTAATTCAGTTAAAGTTCCTTATGTCAAGTTCGGTTTTTCCTATACAGCGACGCGTTCACATTGGTACATCCTCCATCAGTAATTAAGTAATGGTCATTAACCCTTGCTTAATTAACTTAATACATGTTTAGCTAATTAATCACTATTAGCTTAAGAATAATCATGTTTAGCTTAATGTTAATTATGATTAATTAACACTAATAAAGATTAATTTAAGGATAATCATGCTTAGTTAGTATTAATTGTACTTAGTTTAGAACTAATTGTGCTTAACTTGCCTAAGAGTTTTCACGTGAATATATCATCATGAACATCAGCTAGATGGCTTCTTTTTAAATGCCAAGGGATGACTAAGCTACAAATTTTCCACCTAAGGCCGTTAATTCAAGGCAAATGGCAAGAGTTAATTGGCTAGGCCAATTACTTTCAATTTTCACTTGTCTCTCGGCCATTTATTTAAGTAAATAGTGGGCAAATTGTACCTGATACTTTCAGCAACTATTTAGTAAGCTTTGAGAGAACTAAGCCAAGGTTAAATTAGATTAAGTCATTTTTACACGCACGAAAGCGAGGTCACAAGTATCAAGCATGCCTTCAAGCAAATCTTGTTATTTTCTTCGAGAATTTGAGGAGGTAACATTGTCTTTATCAGTTTTCCATGTTAGTATGATCATGTTATATAGATTATGTTCAAATCATGCTTTCAAGTTCATAAGTTGGCCATATTTGCTCTCGGTTGTGTCATTTAAGCCTTGACCGAGTGATGTCTATCTTATCCGGCAACTCCCCGAGCATTTTATGTTTTATGAGCCATTAGTAGGTATTTTATGGTCAGTCAAGTGATGGTGGTCGAGACAAGTTGATTAATTGTTCATGAATTGGCTTAAGCCGTCGGCAGCGCATGTAGCGCACGCTCACGGGCTATCATATGTGGTATCATGTTATCTTTCAGCTCAATCATATTTGTCCGAGTGATTCATGTTCTAACAGCCTTTAAATATTATATTATGGTCAGTCATGTAAGGTCGGTCGGAGAAATTTCATGTTTGGTCGAGGGATTGGCTTAACGCCGATCATGCGCGCACGGGGTGCGTACCTCGGCACTCTATTAGTTCATCGAGCAAAATATGTGAATTTTGAGTTAAATCAGCATGTATAGTCATGCCATGTTATAATAGATTAAATCATGTTGTAGTTGTCGGAGAAAGTCGTCGGACGGCCGACGAGGGTCGGTCGTACTCGCGCTGTCCGCAAGTAGCGGCCGCAGCGTACCGGCAGGTGTGCGGGTGTGCGGGTGATGCGCGGTATAGTTCCGCGTGTGGACAGTACCCGCAGCGAGTAGTCGTTGGCAGTGCGTCTGTGCACGCCAACGTTCAGTTTGCACGCCAGTGTGCGGTAACGCACGACAGCGCGCAGTAGTGTGCGTCTGTAGCGCCCGCGCAGTGCCAGTCATGTCCAGCCAGCGGTTATGTGCGCGTTCATGCGTTCAGGTACCTATCACGGTGCACGGCAGCACCCGGCAGCGTACAGCGGCACTTAGTGCCAACGCACGTAGCGTCTGGCAGCGCCGGTGTTCCTTCATGCGCGTCCATTGGCGCCCAGCCACCAGCAACCGTGCCCAAAGCCGCAGCAAGGCCATGGGCCGAGTCAGCAACCAACCGATCGGTTCGAGCAGACCGGCGGTTCGGTCAGACCGGTTCAGACCGGTGTAGACCGGTTGGACCGGTTCATCAATATTTTATTATTTTAAAGTCTCGGTTCATGTTCAGGTCTCATTATCAGTTAAATTCCGAGTCTGGTTCGGTTCAAGTAAATTCATGTCGGTTTAGTTCTGAGTTTATTCAATTTCAGTTGTACCGATTAAGTCCAAATATCATGTCAAGTCCAGTAAAGCATCTTAACATATTTAAGCAGTTATTTTATCAGTCTGAGCATAGTATTTAGTAATTGTTTATATTATTTTCAGTTTGATCAGGATAAGATTATCAGCACTATCTTTTCAGTCAGACAGTTCAGGTGGGGACTCAGACTGGGTATTACATTGATTATAATTATTCTACCATGTTGTTTGAGGTATGTATTATCAGTATCCGCTCGGAATGGACACCGGTCCATTCTGGGTTCTAGTGGCCTTAATCTGCCCACTAGAGTGTGCACATGGTGTCCGGCATTAGATTTTTGCTGGCAGATGTTCAGGTATCAGGTAGGTGACGATATTATCTCACCATCAGTATCAGTTCATGATTATTCAGTACCGGTTTCATGTTCATGTTCATGCCAGGATCATGTTATTGTAATTATTTTCACTGTTTGCTTTAGTATGAGTTTCACATAGCACAGTGGACTTTAGTGCTCACGACCCACTTTTATCATGTTTTTCAGGTCAGGACGTCGGTCCGGAGGTGTGAGGTGACGGATGATTCAGGACTTCTGCTCATGTGATTGTAAATATTTTGATGATGCTACGTTTCCGCTGATTATGATGATTTGATGAACTTATCTTTTGATCAGACTTTCAGTTAATTAATGCATTAAGTTAACTGTAGATTTTAAAGACTAAAAGAGCGGTTTTTCAGAATAAGTCATGTTTTTACGGTAGCACTCCGAATCAGGTTTCGCAAACTAATTGTTCTATTTTGAAAAGTTTTGCGAAATTACGCACTCTGGTTTTCATGACAAGGCGGGGTGTTACACCATCACCATCATCTGATTCAGCCCCTAAACCATCACCATCATCTGCATTAGCCCCATCAGTAGGTGTCTCTTCACCAGCACCAGTACCAGCACCAGCACCAGCACCATCATCTGAACCAGCGCCATCATCTGTTTGATCACAAGTACCAGCCCCAGCACCATCATCTGTTTGATCACAAGTAGCAGCCCCAGCACCATGATTTTTTTCAGATTCTTGGTCACAATACAGGTCTATAAGAGTGTCCTCCTCAGTTTATGGATATTCAAGAAGGGGGACCTCTTTCTTGTGAAGAAAACACATTGCCATCTTGGTCCATCATTAGTACAGGGCCTTGCAAATCTTCAAAGTACAGAGGTATCACATCCTGCCCTTCATATTTCTTCACCAGCTCTAAAATGTCATTGTCACTGGAAATCTTCAACAACTTCTTTGTTGTTTTTAAATTCTTGTCAGGCTTGTGAGAAAATATATCAACTGCGCTTGCTTTGCCCCCTGCCTTCTTATATACATCAAAAAGTTCAAATATGGATAACCTATCCATGTCATAGAAGTCAACTGCAACTCGATGGCCACCAAAGTAGTGCTGAAATGGAAAAAAACTTTATCTCTCCCCAACTCTAACATCCAAAACAAAAGCCATCACCTGCAAAACCAATAATAGAATCAGGACCCAAAAAAAAAGCCATCATAGAATCAGGAACAAAATTCCCTAAACCCTAAAACTGATTTTAATTCGAAAATGCCCTAATTTGCAAATGCCCTAATTTCACTAAACCTGATTTCTGTAAAATGAATTCAGCAAACAACAAACCAATACTGAGCCTCAACAAATTGAAACCCTAATTTCAAAAAATGATTTCAATTCGTAAATGACCTAATTTGAAACCATAATTTCAATTTATAATAGATTCAGGACCAAAACTGATTTTTATTGGAAAATACCCTAATTTGAAACCCTAAAATAGAATCAGCCTAATATCAAAAATGCACAAAATCTACCTAATCTCAACAAATCGAAACCCTAAATTTGAAAATGCACAAAATACTGAAACCCTAATTTCAAAATCTGCCTCGACAAAAAACAAACCATAATTTCAAAAATCAAAAATTTCAGACCAATTTCATCTATAATCTATACCAATCTCAGATCTACCAAACAAATAACAACCAATTAGCAAAAGCCCAATCGAAATTCAATGAAGGTTTGGAAAAATTACCTTATATTTCTTTAAGAAAAAACGCGTGCGTAATTATATTTCTTCAAGCAAAAACCCTAGGTAGTCGAATTTCAGCCCTAAGCGAGCATGTTTCTGAGGTTTGGATTGCGAAGAATAGGCTAAGAATTATTTTGAGGTTTGGATTGCAAAAAATTTTCTGAGGTTTGGATTTCTGAGGTTCGATCGCGAAAAGAGAGAGAGAAAATTTTTCTGAGTGTAATTTCGTTTTGAAGAGAGAGAGAGAGAGAGAGAGAGAGAGAGAGAAAGATTTTTTTAGACTGACTGTAATTGTTTGTTTCTGAGGGCATAACGGAAAGTTAAGCAAAAAATTAACGGGGTTAACATGGAAACGAGGAGGGGGGAGCGTGCGCAATCAAAAGTATAATACAAGGGGGTATGGCGCAATTTTTAAAATACAGGGGGATAATGCACAGATTTCGTATAATACAGGGGGGTTTGGCGCAATTTACCCGATAGATTTCCCCATTCCATATAACCCTCAGTTCTCTTTAGTCTCTCAAATCCATTTTTTTCTCTCTATTTTCTTACGCTAGAAACACCAGCAGATCACCACAAAAGTTCATCCCCCCTCACGCTCACCAAAATTCCATCACCATCATCAACTCACCCTCTCAAAAATCCGCGGCCGCTGCTCGACCTCGTTGGCGCATCCTGTGAGCGCGCGACTACCATCGGCGAAGATTTCCTCCCACGCGCCTTTCTCCATCGATCGAACCGAGCCATCCCAGCCTCTGTTCTATCCATATGAGAGCAAGACCAACGAGCCTTGATCACTACCAGCCACTCGCGATCCCCGGCCATCGTGATATCTGGCAACCCCGCGAGCCCGCGCGACCCCAGCACCGTCGAGCTCTCATCGTTGCCTCCTTGACCCGTTTTCACGCCTTCCCTTCAAAGTACGGTAATGGTGGCTTCTTTGGACCTATTCTAGATATATATGTGTGTATAAGTTGCTGCCTTGGTGTTTCTTAATGATTAGAGTATTTTATGTTTATGTATAAATGTCGTCTTGTGTTCGTCTCTTCGGTTTATCATCGAAACTGAAGGACATATGTGAAATTCGTATAAATCTAGGATTTATAGGTAGTTTGGAATGACCTTGATCTGTTAATTTAAGCCTTGTGTCGTTTTCATGTTTGTGCTTTGAGTTATAAATTTTTGGAGTTGATCATGCTATTGTACTTTGTTAAAATCGTGAAAAATCGAGTTCTGGTGCTTTTATTGTGAACTTTTAATATGTTGGTCCACTGATGTATTTGTTTAAATGGTAAAAATCTCAGGTTCAGATTCGATGTTTAACTAGGTCAAATAATGATTTTGAGTTTTTTCCTTAATCTTGTAAAATTCATATAAAATCGAGTTTTTAGTGTTTTGGTTTGAAATTTTGGGGATTGTATCAATTTAACCTGATGATTGTTGTGTCAAAATTTCAGGTTAAAATTTGTAGGATAACTATTCGAACTTGTAACTTCAGATTTTATAGTTGATTTTTTAAAACAATTTTAACTGAGTTCTGGTATAGTATAAGGGTCTATCTTTTGTGAAAATGTGTATTTTTGTGTCCTCTGTTGTATGTAAAAATTTGAGGTAAAAACCCCAAGCCAAACTCCCAAAATCTCGATTAGTATTTTGTAATCAGTCTGTCGGCAACCGCTCCCAGCGCCCAGCAGCGCCCCATTGCCCGTGCCAGCACACGCCAGTAGCCCGATAGCAGCTAACCAAGCCTTATTTTTACTTTTCCCCAACCCATTTAACTTCCCTTTAACCCGTTATCTTGTTTTACATGTCGAGTATGTCTTAAATGATTTTAATTGGTTTTTTCGAGTCTAGTGGTCTACTTCAAAGGTTCCAAACTCCGCTAAAGGACCCCTGAATCACTTAGTCGATAATGTTCGGCTAAGTGAATATGTTTTAAATGGCTTTAAGTGTCGGAATAGTTGTTGATAGTACTATTCTTGATGAATGTAGGTGTTTGACGAGTCATGCTCTCATCCTATACCAGCTTTTGGGTGCTATCTATTGCTTCGTAATCCAGGTGGGTTGAATTTTATGAATATCTATGCCGTAAATGATTGATGTCGTATGTTGGTATGATCCATGTAGCCTTCAATGTGAGATGTATCGGCCATTGAACGGTTATCCTAGACTACGTGGTTGTGTCTTGTATAGGAAGTCTCCTCATATCGTTGTAAGGCCACATTGAGGGGCATTCGGTATGGTGCTGATTTAAGGCCACATCGAGGGGCATTCGACATTTACTCCTGCTAGTATGGGATTCGATGTAAGGCCACATAGTGGGGAATTCTTTGTAAGGTCATTCAATAGTCTATGGTTAGGTGTGCACACTAGTAAGACTCTGGATAGGAGATGGGATAGATGATTGATTCGTATACATGTTGCGACCATACATGTCCTATTATGTTTATTATTTATGTGCATAGTGGTGAGCAAGTAGATATTTTGTGCTCCCCACATGTCCCCCCCCCCCCCCCTACCCCCAGATGCAGGTTAGGCAGGTTGCGGGCACGGCGAGGCGAGACAAGTGGTGGTCAGTCTAGATGACTAGACTATTATTTGTGTTGCTTCCGCTTTATTTGAGTTTATTTATGACTCTGGATATTTTCGAACTCTGGATATTTATGATGTGTTGAAACATTGTTGGGGCGACGCCCCGTTTGACATTGTTATGTCTTTACTTTGGAATTTGGAAACCCGCTTTGGGTGTTTGATGACTTTGGATGAAACTTTTGATAGGATTTTGAATTATGATTTGTTGTCATTTCTATTACTGCATTTTATGATGATGTGAGTTAGGAATAAATGAGTAACACCGAAAAATGTTTGAAATGAGTTTTGAAAATGTAATTGACTTTTCTGAAAAGTCATAGATTTTCGTTAAATCAAAGTGAGGCGTTACAAGATCTGTTCAAACACAGCCTTATATGTTGGATTATATTCGCATAATTCGATTTTGTAAGAATTATATTAATCCACTATTATGGCCGTACATGTGTTTGATGAGTGTTGTTGAATGGATGAATGGGTTTTAATTTGTTTTAAAGCCTCGGATATGTCGAGGAATTTTACGGATGTATGTTTGTAATAATTATTTGCCTAGGAGTTGACCGGATAGATTTAATTATTTGCTTAGAAAAAATGTACATCCATTCGTTAGATCTAGGATCGAAATATGTAATTTTATGAATTATATTTTCCGTGTTGTGATCGTGTATTGATAACTGGGAGATCACAAAGATCAACGAACCTCAAAGACCCGATCGGAATCAGGCCTGGGTAACCGCTGGCATGACCACCGCGGATGCACGGCTGGAAGCTTCGTTGCCGCGGGCGAGCTGGCAGGGTGGATCGCGGCGATCGCGGGCTCGGAGGGCCCGGTCGGTGGTGCACAACCCGCGCGAAGAAGAAGAAAAAAATTTCGGGAGTTTTTTCCGACGGCGACGGCTGGTGGCAGGTGGTTTTATTGTTGGACAAGCAGTACAATATTTATCAGGATTCTACTGCAGTAGGAGTTCTAGTTGGACAAAGAAAGAATATGATAAGGTTTCTTTGTTTAAGGAGACTCAATAATTAATGGTCATAATAGTGAATTTATTTATTTCCAGAAAAAGAACAGATGGGAAGAGGAACGAAGTCTCGAAATTTATTATGCCAATTAATTATTTATTCATTTATGCATGGGAATTAATTATTGCTTTTGCATGGAATTCATTTAGAATTGCATAAATATTTAAAAATCATCATTTTAATAATACTAATTTTGAGAAGAGATTTTATATTTAAAGCTAATTGTTAAAACTCCTAAGACCTCCATTTCTAATTTGTTGATACAACACTTAACTGAAGTATAGGCTTCCCCACGGATGACATCACTAAAATTAATTGTAGAAAATTACTAGAACAAATTTCTAAATTTAGACGGTTAGAGTAAATCTTATGAGAGCGTGCGGGACTCTCCACGGGGGACGTGTAATCAATTTTGACGACCTTGGGATAGAGAAATGGATTCACTTAGAATGTGATTTAATTTATATACTCCCCACGGGGTCCCTGAATTTTATTGCATGGCCAAATAGAGACCGACTATCAATTTCGTTCGTCATGAATTTGGTTTTGACTTATGGAAATTAATTGGTTCTCGAAAAACCATTCTTCTGCGAATGTTGAGTATGTAGGGCAACCCATGTATCATACTTACTCACGATGTGTAGAGATGTCGGTGAATTTAAGTTAATATTGTTTTGAGGATATCAGATTAACAGTTAAATTCATCATGTTTATTCTGTAAAATTATTTTCGTGATTCTCAGGATTTATTCATCATGTCATTCAATTTCTTATCTATCATTCTAAAAAAAATCAGTTTACTGGTCCCAAACCATTGGTCTGGAAAAGGAACTTAGACATTGTCATTACAATCACCATGCCTAAGGACACTCCCGTAAGGGATCATGTCCAGAAGCTAATGGAGCAGTTCACTCGCATGCAATTTGAGGGTTCTCGTATTCATGAGAGCATCGAGGTTGATATAACACTCTTCACCTTACATAAGGACCTCAACCAGTTATGATACAGTTACGACATGATTCTTCGAAAAATGCCAGTGGCGGAGCTGATTGGGGAGCTTGAGGCGGCTGAGAAGATTATCCATGAAGAGGGGGAGATGATTCTTGCAGAACGTGAGATGGCCTCATCTTCTAAGCCCGCAGGGATAAAGACGAAATGAAGCTCCGTTTAGGAAGCAATGAAGACATCTATAGTTATGAGATCTGGACACAGGTCGACTGCCTCTCCTCAAGAAGGGCAAAGAAGGTAACTCTGTTATTTATGTCATAGAAACATGTTTTGTGGATGTATCTACGACTACCTGGTATGTAAATACTGGAGCCACTGATCATGTTGTTGGAGCAAAATATATTTTTGTACCGAGTGCCGAATCAAAGGATCCGTTCCCCGGGTCGATCTCTCGAGGAAGGTGGTTCTGAATTTAGCTTTGGTATCGATCACACACAAAATGAAAATAAATCTTAAACACTCTAATCAGATTGGTGTAAGAATGAATTGTTGACTAAGAAATAATATAAAACATGAATCTACCTAAAAATATAAATGACACAAAGTTAAAGAACCTAGGGAGTTAGGCATGATGATTCTCAAACCAATGCAAAGCAAATATCAAGCTAAGATCATTTGGTTAAATGATTCGAACAACCTACCGTCTAGAGATAATCCTCAATAACTCTTCTTAACAAGAGGGTAACATAGACGGTAAATCAAACAAATCACACAACACATAGACAATACGTTTCCGAACAAGTCTATTTCATACGAGCCAAGATCGATCAACACCTCCCCTTTCGGTTCTAAAAGTCGATTAAATTAAATGATTGTTAATCAACTAGTTCGTTGGATTTAAAAACATCACACAAGAACGAATCATATTCAACTGGAAATCAATAGCAAATCGAAGTGTCACTTTTCGACATCATTCAATATTCAATGCACGATAATTATAAACCCTACTTAAGAAAAACTCGCATAAATTCAACGATCAACAAGCATGATAATCACAATTGAACTCTAAACATTGCCATAATCCCCTATCCCTAGCGAACGAATTAGTTACTCATATTAAATTCAACACAATCCATCTCAAGAACCCAAACATTCATATTCAAGGATTAATTGAAAAGGAAAACTTTCGGTTAACAGAGAACCAAAAGTCGAATCCAATGAACAACTTAATCTGGAATAATTAAAGAAGAAAAGTTGAGCAAAAACAACGATCGAAATCCGAGTTTAGAGTAGGAGAAAGTGAAAAAATGATATAGGGGATTCCCCTCTCAGTCTGGGGGGTCATCCCAATATATAGGGCTCGAAAAACAGGCAAAAACGAGAAAAAACAAAGAAATATAATAACAGGGTCGAACGGGTCGTGACTCACGAGTCTCGTGGGGGCGTTGGGAGTCTCTGTTAAAGTTGCGAGTCGCGAATTTAGCTCTGTTAAAGTCGCGAGTCGCGACTTTGTGTTCGTGAGTCGCGACTTTGGCTGCACTGCATGACTTTACGTTTCGGGCTCGTTTGGGCTCGCTCGAACTCGAAATTGAGTTCCATTTTTTGCTACGCAAATCGCCAACGAACCCTTCTATTCAATTATGCTCTTGAAACCAATTTTTCCTATTGAGAAAATTCGCCCAAAGCTCCCAACCTACACACCAAAAACGATAAAACACGAAAAAAAACCGAGAAAAAAAATGAAAAACACCGAAAGACTCAAAATGAAAGAAACACATAATAAAAGACGAAACGGACTAAAAACGAAAGTAACGACATAAAACGAGGGAAAAAGAAAAGAAAACACGCACGAAAAATACAACAAAAATGGGGCAAACAAACTCCCCCACATTTAAACCTTTGTTCGTCCCGGACAAAAAGAAAAGAAATGAAACGAAAAGACACAAAACTAAAACTGAGTCCGGACAACGGTCATTAACAAGATAGCCTCAACATGTTCAACTTAATGAGCATTCAAATGGCACATACAAACATTACAAAACTACATGCTTGATCACTATGCTTCGACTTGGCGTTCACTCAAGTATAGAAATATATATGTGTGCCGCACTCAATTTCTTATACAGATAAAGATAGGTTCACTCAAATCGGTCGATTACAAGTTCAATTATATGCTTGCCCGTTGTCTAACTTCTACTCTAAACCAATCAAAATCGAAACTAGTGCATCAAAAGGTCTTTCCGGGTTGTAACGTAAGCTCTTTGAATAGGTAGGATAAATATAGGCTAAGTGGCTCGAATTTTTTACATAACTCAAACATCTTACCCCAGAAGCGTACACTCAATCGGTTACTCAAACATACCGGATTCTCCCCCACACTTTTCCAAAAAACACACGTTTCACCCATCTTGTTTTATTTTTTTTTTCTTTTTTTCTCTTTTTTTCTAATAGAAAAACATAAAAACAGCTCCAACAAACAACTCCAACAATCATCCCCTTCAATTCTTAACCCGCAACTCCAACAATGTCATCATCACGAGGTTATCAACAAAAATCAAATAAGGTTAAAAATAGGTAATATACTTTTTTTCATCCGAACTATCACGGTTTTGGCGCATCACTATATGAACTATTTATTACAAACCACCATATGAACTATACGGGTTTGTCAATGTGCCCCCTAAACCGGATATAAAAGTGGTTTTGACTGAAAAAAGTTGTTTTTAATGGCATTTTAGTAATATCACACATTTTTCAGAAAATAAAAAATGAAAAATGAAAAAAAAAATGAAGAAGTTGTTTTCAAAAAATAAAAAATAAAATAAAAAATAAAGAAAATGAGAAATGAAGCTCGTTTCAAAATGCCTTGGACCAGAAATACCTGCTACGCCACCAGAGCCCCTGCTGGCCTGCACCGTCGCCGGCCCCACCGCCGCCTCCCACCACGTACCCACATTGAGCTCGACGTCATGTGCCCTCAACTGTCATCGCATGCATCGGTTTCCACTGCGAACGGGAGGCGGTGGTGGGGCCGACGACGGTGCAGGCCGGCGGGGGCTCCGATTGCGTAGCAGGTATTTCTGGTCCAAGATATTTTGGAACGAGCCTCATTTCTCATTTTATTTTTTATTTTTTATTTTATTTTTTGAAACCAACTTATTCATTTTTTTCATTTTTCCTTTTTTTGTTTTCTGAAAAATGTGTGAAATTACTAAAGTGCCATTAAAACAATTTTTTTCAGTCAAAACCACTTTTATATCCGGTTTAGGGGGCACATTGACAAACCTTTTAGTTCATATGGTGGTTTGTAAAAAAAAAAATAGTTTATATGGTGATGCGCCAAAATCGTGATAGTTCTGATGAGAAAAAATATTTTACCCTTAAAAAAAAGGGAGACTAGGGAATAATTTACAGGGAAAAAAAAAGATAGAATACAATAAACGCCTTGACCATATACACAGTTTACAATTCTAAATAATTTATTTCAACGCAGACTCATGGCAAGTCCTAATCAAACAAGAGCAAGACCAATGTATCTCAAGAAACAAATAAGGCTCAAACCTCAGTAGGTTAATATATGAATGCCAATCAAAGTAATCGACCAAGCAGTTCATCACGCTATGCCGCATATGACCAACATCACAACTCCTCGAATTCATCAAACAAGTCTTAACTAATCTTGAAATTTTCAAAGTCCATACTCACAGAACACAAAAAAATCTATACTAGACCGGTCCACCACATAAGCATGCAAAACTCAAGTAAACTCTCCCACACTTAAAATGAGGCAATGTCCACATTGCTTCAACACAAAACCATGAAGTCAAATAATAGGACCTAGCAATATCATAACATGAACCTACACTAGCAACTAACACAAGACCAGAAAACTCAAAAGAAAAGACATGAGAGAGAAACAACTCAAAAAGATAAAACGAAGGGGTGTGCACACCGAATTAGTGTCGAGGAGAATAAGCATCCATGTGCAAGCCTTTCGCCCATGCTCAACCCAGTCCTCGACACGTCCTGCCAAGAAAACCACAAGACTCCAAAACTCCAATTATTCAAAGATAAAACAAAAAAAGCGTAAAGAAAATATCTAAGAAAGCAATAAATCACTTGGGTTGCCTCCCAAGAAGAGTTTTATTCACGTCATTAGCTTGAAGAAGTCTGTGAATGAATCAACCAGGATCCAGAAAGAAATGACGATTGTGCCACGCTTCGTATTTTCCAGAAGTGGTAGCATGGGAAGTTTGGCAAGAAGACGAGCACGATAGATCCAGGTGGCTATGTTTTTTTATGAAACGTGTTTGGGCACAAGAAATGCCCAATTTTAGATGTAGAGATTTCCCCACCCGAGCTCTGTCATCAACCTCCATAACTATAAGCACAACTGTGGAGCAAGTCAAACTGAATCCTACCCACTTCATAACACAATGTAATGGCCTCGAAGACGGATGCTCCAACTCGGTGGTGGGAGGAGGGACTTGAGAATTAAGGCCATGGATCTCCTCCTCTGAAATATCATCAATGACTCGCTGGAGTGCATAATCTTCTTCTTCGGCCTCACACATTTTCTTTAGAGTTCGAGCTTGAGCATCAAGCATGAGGCAGGGCACGTCGACTTGTGCCTCGATTGAGTCGATATGTGTTGTAAGGATCTCTATTTTATACTCAGACGAGCACATCCGAGCTCAATCTCCTCCTCTCGAGTTGTTTGGCAGACATGCGAGTAAGAATGAGGTCGAGTTTTCATCATACGTCAGAGCAGCCTCCCAAGGTTCATTCCTATGTGTAGATTTTCCTTGAGCGGTGGGCTCGTTAGATATATTGTTAACTCGATCCTCTAAGGCATGCACACGCTCCACTAGGTTCTCGATTTTGAACTAAAGATTGCTCCTACGGGCCACTTGGGATGCTAAAAGAGCGAGAGCATGGTCGAGCTTTGCATTATACTCTGAAGAGTCCACGAGGGACTCATATGACTGCTCAACAGGTACGGAATCCCATTGCTGCTTGGAAGGATATGAAAAAGTCTAGCCATAGTCCCAAGAATCGTAGTTCAAACCGGCACAAGCATTCGCGGAGGTGATTGAGTAATCATAATTCATTTGATTACTCGGACGGGCACACCAGGCTCCGGTCTCTTCTTCCTGAGCTAACCGGGATGTTGCAAAAACGTAGATACGGTCGAGCCTCTCGTTAAACTTGTGGTACTCATAATATTGCTCGACCGGGAAGGGGTCCCAGCGCTTCTCGGAAGAGCATGGATACGATTGGTATTGGTACCCTGTAAAATAACTCGGCTAGTTAATCCAAGATTGAGTGTGCGATAAGGGGCACGGTTGAAGTTCATAATACCTGCACACCAAACAGAACAACCACACGTAGCCACAAAAAAAAAGAAAGAAAGAAAAGACAAAAACTAAAACAAAGAGAAAAACAAAGACGCAAAGAAAGACCACAAACACGAAAAACACAACATAAAGAGAATCACGTAAAATAAATTCAACACCAAAACTAAATATCCTACTTGTCTTCCCCGGCAGCGGCGCTAATTTTGTTGCAAGCATTTTTACCGGAGTATAATCGAAAGATTCGTTCCCAAGGTCGTATCACAATGAAGGTTGGCCAGATTATTTGTACGGATTTTCAATCACACGAGAAGAGAAAACAAAATCATAAATATTTTAATTCAATATAGTTTTGGTTTCAATTATAAACTATGATTCTAAAACAAGACTGGCTATTTCAATCTCACAACTCAAAACACAAATCAAATAGTGATAAAGGGGCTAGGGTGTCGGGGACAATCGCTTCTGGTTCTAAATACATTTAACGGGCAATCAAGAACTCGGTTAAATGACTCGACGAACTACTCATCTAGAGATCTATCCTCAATAACTCTTCGTAACAAGAGGATAAACATAAACGAATAATTATTGAAACAATTAACACATAGACAATACCATAACGAACAAGCTTATTCTAAACGAGCCTAGATCGATCGATTTCTTCCCCTTTCGGTTCAAAAATCTATTAACTAGAGTAAGATGGTGATGAGTCATCTAACCCTAAGTTTAACACAACTCGAAGAAATTGAGCAATCAACATGCACATAAATGAAAACGAACCGGAACAATCATCCCCTAACCTTAGATAACGAATTTAGCTACTCATCACAAATTCAACATCAACATTCATATCAAACAAAGTCATAACGTTCATAAATAAAATGAAAATAGAAGCTTACGATTAATGCGAATGTTCAATGTCAAATCCCGAGTGCAACACAAATCCAAAAAGACAAATCTTGGAGTTTTTACTCTCCAAGTTCAATCCCAATGAAAAACTAAGAGAAATATGTGTTTTCCTAAGCGAAACTCTGAATACAATGTTCAAACCCCCAAAAACCATCCCCCTTACGTTATTAAAATCTGAGTTTTAAATTCTGAAAAGCGCGGCCTCCGCAGCGGCGGAGAGTCTTGCGGGTCGCGCTGAAGAAAAGCTCCACGGTCGCGACTCGGCCAGAGGCCGCGAAAAAATTAGAGCAGAAGTGTCCCGCTGCCTGACCTCCCATCCCGCGGCCGTGGCGAGGAAACCTGGGCACGAGCTATATTTGTTTCCCGTGGTTGCGGGTCGCATGGTAAGGAATGCGGCTGCTATTCTCGGGCTCACACATATGCATCCAGACTCGGAATTTAATTCCGTCTTTTTCTACTTGACTCGGCCTCCACCTTCTAGATAGTAATCCTCGCACGACCACTTCCCCCTCGAAATTAATAACTGACTGAGCCACCTAACCTGCACATCACCACCGACAAGAAAAATGCAGAAAACCGGGAAAAACAAACAAGAAAGCCAAAAACGAAAAAAAAAAAATAAGGGAAGATGCACGACAAGACACCAAATGGACTAAGGACCAAAGAAAAAAATACCTAAAATGGGGAAAAATAAACATAAAATAAACACGAAAAATACGAAAAAAAATGGAACGACCATGCACGACTCTCATAACGCACCGCTTACTCATCTGCATGAAGGTGCGCGGCAACGCAGGTGAAAATCACAAGGAATAACTGAATGAAGGCCACCAGTATTGTCGTGCGTAGAAAGTTGGTTGGTGAAGAAGGCTAAAACCGCCTTGTCGGAGAATATCTCCTCGACATTCTCCAAGCTACGGGTCTACCTAAGTGTGTCGTTCAATTAAGCGATGTCGACGAGGCGTTCGCGCAGGTATCGACATCGTTGTTGTTCATGCACGTGCCGAGAGCGCCTTCGACGACTAAGGGTTCTACTGCGTGGCAGAGGGAGCTTGATGACAGAGAATAAGAAAAGCTTGCTACGGTCTACCCGAGGGTGCCGTTCAATTGAGCAATGTTGACAAGGCGTTTGCGCAGGTACCGACACCGGTGTTGTTCATGCGCTTACTTAGAGCGCCTTCGCCGACTAAGGGGTTCTACTGCGAGATAGAGGAGTCTGATGACGGAGAATAGAAAGAGCTTGGATACATCATTGGATCAGATACGGGCCGAATGCAGTGAACGGAGAGGAAGTTTGGGTTTGTTGTAAGGAGGCGAACATTGTTGCTCCTCTATGTGAGAAAGGAAAAATTATTTTATATTATGGTTTGGAGGTGTGTGAACCGTGAAGGGTGAAACTCTGAAAAATGTCTATGTTTAATTTCCTAGACCTAAACGACGTCATTTACCTACAAAAGGAAGAAAAAACGCATCCTACAATGGACGCCATGTGTCACGTCCTCAGAGCACCCACAATGCTTTGGGTCTAATTTTACATATGTGGCATATAAATAGACTTAAGTCCTAAATGACATGAACAAACCCAAGTAAAAAAAACTCAAAAGCTATTCAATGAAAAAATAAAATACTAGGTCTAGCATACATGACAACCAATAAAAATACTCTAATATATTTCATTTATTAAAAGAAAAATTAAATGAGGAATAAATGATGAGTGTTTGGGTTTGTACTTGTGTGGAGTAGGTCTCTTTTTTTTATTGCCACATAAGTTAGACTAGGTCCACTTTTAATTGCATTGGGAAACACTTTTTTATAGACTAGATCTATTTCCTACATGGCATGTAATTTTTTTCTAAGAGACCCAAAGCATTGTAGGTGCTCTCAAGTAAACTTCACAAAAGAAAAAAATTGCCACCTGTCAGCCATATGTGGACCTTCATTTTTTCTTACTAGGAATATATATAACAAATATAATAAGAGAGATCCATGTAATGCCCATAATCGTATATGTTTTAGTGTACACAACCCTAGTAAAATCGCCCAGAAACAGTATAAAGCATAAACAAAAATATCTCAACATGAATCTCATAATTCAGCCACACAAGTTGATAAGACTCCAAAACTTCAGTGCTTTTACATTAGATCATTTTTATTCTTGTTTTTTTTCCGGATAAGCTAGAACCACATCATTTATAGACCAAGAATTTGTCACACAATCTGCACTTACACTTTTCACTGCAGCATCTCTCTTTTACCCGGTAAACATTATTATTACTTATTGTGCATCATGTGTCCTCAACGCAAGCGGCTTCTTTCGCATGGTCCAAAATGCAGCGTAATATCGATTCTGCAGCATTTAGTAATCCAAAATTCAGGGGTAAGTTAGTAAAGAAGGCATACAAGAAAAATGATCTCAGAGGTTCGGGGTATTTGTACAAAGGAATACCAAGAGGCTTATGAAATCACCAAAAAAAAAAAATAAAGGGCCAAGGATTGTCATAATATGGCACTAAATAAAATGAAAAGAAACAAAACTTTTTCTTGAAAATATTTGTTTTCATTTAGAATTTTGAGTAACATTTTAAGAGTTAAAATTTAGGACTTTTTAATATTTTGACTTAAGTTTGATATCCTTATAAATATCTTAGAGATTTTATATTTCTTTGACATCACAGTAAATCTTAAAAAATCCAAACAAATTCATGATGAATAAATTTGAATACCTCGTGACTTTTTAAAGAGTTTGAAATTTTAAATAATAATATCCGGCTTTTTAAGACTTTAAAATCTCAAACGAATACCAAGATCCTTAAAATCTCAATAAACCTTTCCGAAATGAATGCACCCCCTAGGTATAGTATACCGCTTGTACATCTAACCAAAGACTAACAAAACTGAAGTCTAAGAACAATTCAGGAACCAACACAAATTGAATGAAACCAACCACCACTACAAATAATTCCTTAACCAGATTTACGAACGTAAAGCCCATGTCTCGATAGTGAGTCGGTGACTCCTCTGACGGTGATTGGAAGTTAGATGGACAATCAGAACTTTAAATCTTTCTTTCTCCAACAAATGAACCATAGACCATAAAAGTCAAACGGAAGGAAAAAAAAAAGGTGTGTTTAAATAAAAATTTAGTGGAATTGAACTTCAATTGCCATATGACTTTCAAGTAACTTAGCAACACTGCATAAACAAAAGACCAACTATGAATTCATGTTGGCCTTCTCAAGTCCACACAGTAATCAAATCATTGCTAAAGGCAGGTCAAGCTAATGATCCTGAAAATTGAACACATAAGTTTCCTTGTTTACAATATACATCAACAATACATATCAAGAGACTTACGTATAAAGATGTTGTCTGACCACCCCAAAAATTACGAAGTGAATGTACACTCTACAGTAGACTTTTCTGTCATCTCTTCAATAGTAAAGTCATCAATACCTTAAGACGTGAACCGTTATGAAGGACGCACCACAGCATTACACATAATAATTCATTCTGATTTTTATATATCCTTTTTTTATTTTTCAATTTCCTACATTGCTAACAAAGTTAATAATACTAAGCTAGACAGAGCAGTGTATGTCCTCGAGAATCAATAACAAACGTAAACTGAATCCTCAACCAAAAAGGACGTCTAAAATATTTGAATGAAACAATACAAATCTTTAAATGTACTTATAAAGATACCTGCATCATTGATCTCATGTTCGTTGTGTAAGTTGTCGCTATTGTTGATTCCTTCTGTTTCCAAAAAGTTAACAAAAAAAAAAGGTCAATATACCTATGATATTTTAACCACGTGAATTTTCACGAGATAAATTCAACCATACCTCTATTTGAAATCCATAATGACAGGCAACCCTCTTTACATCTTCCAAGCTCAGCTCGATTGACATCTCCTTAAGAGCATATTGCCAAGAAATTGAAACACATACATAATGCATACAAGAAAAGGAAAAACATATGCTATTTATATAATGAAAAGGAGTGCACACCCATCTATTTCGGGTAATAGTGCTTACATCGTCCTGATTATACATATCAGCAAAATGATAAAGCAGGGGACCCAAATTTATCCAGACCTGACAAAAGTTAACCACTCAGCATAGCAAGTGTGATAAGGGAGAAATTCAATAAGAAATAACCAGTATTAAAAAACCACTTACACCCTCATCCTTGAGGATTCTTGAGATAATCTCGATATATTCAACAACGTTGTGTGCTGTATCTATAAAGAAACACGTCACAACTGCATCCCAAACTCCTGAAAAGAACATAAAAGTTGCATCAGATATTTTGCTTCGAATTCGTAATAATTATGTAATCTAAAATCCTTTCAATGCTGAAAGAATGCCCTGGCAGAGAACACTATTTTCATTCGCCAAACATCTCTGTCTATCCTTTTAGTGATGCAAGTACAGTGAGGATATAAAGTTCAGAAAACATTTTTCAACTACTCGTTATATAAAACATTAGTATCATGGTTTACCATAACTTTATCATGTATCCTCACTCTTGCCCTGTATCAATTTTCTTTGTCCGAGAAATGTACATCAGGGAGAACAACCAGTTCAATTTGCTTACCTTTTTGACTTGGATCGCTATAGACTTCAATAAAATCACCTCCACACATTGAGAAGCCATCAGTTATCGCTGAACTGTTCCAACAAATTTCTTAAAAAATTATTTATGTCAAATGGTTTGAGAGCCTTATGTAAAGAATCAATGAAACTGCTTTTTTACTCAGCCAAATTATTGTGAATCTACGATTTTATTCACATAACTACTTCCGAACCAACATAAATTGAAGTCAGTCGGTGACTAACTGAGAACATAAATGTATGTTTCAACAGATCGTGGAATGGTGGAGTGATTGGAAGTATGAACATAAAGTATGAACATAAATGACCAGAAGTAATATCCTGTGAAAAATTAGACCTCAGAATCCAGTTAAGGGGTGAGGGTGTCCATACAGAGTTTCCACCCTTGATATAAATGACCAGAATTACATAGCAATGTTTAAATAGCATATCAGTCATCATACCGGCCTAGCCACCGGTATGACCACTAGCAAATCATAGTATAGATACTATATTATATAATATGAAAAAATAAAAAATTAAATAACCATATTCTCTTTTTTGAGATTTTATTGTCTAGACTATATTTCTCTTGATTTAGGTAGATTACAAACATTTTTGTATGGTAGAGGAATTTTTTATTTCGGATAGCTATTGTAACCTCATTTGTACTCCCTCTATATATATGGGAGCCCTTTGTGCTTGCAGAATCATATTTTCCAATGAATTAATATTTCTAGTGCATCAATCAATCAAGTTTATCTGGTTGTCCACTTGTTAAGTTTACTGAAATAGCTATTGTGTGATGATGGTAATATTGATGATGAAAAATTCATTCAGTAGCAAAACGATTTACTTTACATGTTGACTACATCAAGACATTCTCTCCAATCACCTGTTGGAATTCCATACGAGTTCTCTTCTCATTCGCTATCAATCAATCTTAGTCAATGAGTTTAACTAGATATGAAAAAAGTGTTTCTTCAAGATGATTTGTACAAAACTAATTTTTTTGAGCAACCTACTGGGTAGTTTCTCAGAGGAAGCTATTACTATGGTATGCATATTGAAAAAGGCTATTTATGATCTTAAATAAAGTCCTCAAGCTTGGTACAATAAATCCATCAGTGTCCTTCGAGCCGTTGTCTTCACCTAGTGACCATTCTATATTTGTATGACAAAACACAAATGGGACTGTCATTCTTATCATTTATGTTCAACACATTCTAATATCCAGCAATGATATACGTAGGTTGATGGAACTAAGAAATATTTGTAGAAATACTTTGTTACTAAGTATACAGGGTGTCCTAGGTATTTTTTGGGAATTGAGATTGCTCGTACAAAGTCTAAAGCCTCATCATGCCAACGAAAATAGCTAATGATATCTAAAAGAGCCACCAACCAAGCACATACTAACTAAATCGCTCTATGCTCTAGCTTATGGGGAATATTTGAGGTTCTACTGTATATATATCTTTCTCTTAGTTTAGACTTTTATCTTGTAAGGATATCATTTTTTTGGTAAGGTGGAGGGTAGTTTTAATTTTTGGTAGTCATTTTAACCTAGTCTAGTACTCCCTCTCTATATATAGAAAGTCTATTGTACTTGCGAAATACACAAATCATTTCTCTCATCAAATTTTCATCTCTTACGTTTTACTTTTCAATAAAATAAAATAAAGCAACCGAAAGTACCAATTTCAGTTTTTAAAAATTTTAAGTTAACGCTAAGATTTTGCTTTTAGTTTTCTTTATTTCAATTTATTATATATTGACCGGCATTTAAGGTACAATGTCGTTGCAATCCGATATTTTTTTCCAATATTTTATATTATTTTGTATGTACGGTACAAAATTACTTGAATAAAAGACAAAACAATATCTAAAAAGGGGAGTGAAAAAGAACAATTCAAAGACATGAGAAAGTGCCAATCTGTTTTCAGAAGTTACCTTGCTGGATGAATATCTGGAACTGAAATAGGACGAAGTTGATCATTGTCTGAGAGAGAATTGCAATTACTGTGTATCCATGGATATATTGTCCACTCCTCAGCAATTCGACAGCTATGAACTTACGAATTAGCATCACGCCGATAACAATTATAAAGAACAGAAATCCTAAACCCTGACACTTACTGGTTTAATATAAAACTGGAGCATATCATCATGTAATAAGAAAACTCATTCCCTTGGCTAATAAAACCTGTAATGTATTACTACTATCAGAATATCATGTAGTAAGAAAATCCATTCTCTTGGCTAATAAAACTTGCAATGTACTACAACAATCAGGAACCAACAAAGAAAATATACAAATGAAATACTAGGTATTATGCTCTGTACACATACCCAGACATGAAATTTCCAACGCTAACCTCCCGAGTCCAGCCCCAGGAACTAAACATGCAGGAGGACTGTTCAAGATGAAATACGATATCAACATTTACCATGAGAAAATACCTTTTTATGAGGTGAGACTGCAATGGTAGTTACTAACATAAAGTCTACCAAGCACAGACATAATGCCAACAATATTAGCAAGTAAATAACAGGCACTGAATGAAAATTGTTAAGAAAAAGGCACCTGTCCCTGGAACGATCTGGAAAAAGTCGTTCAAGTTCATTAAGTATTGGCTTATAGCACTCGTCACGTTCACGCTGACCCTAAACACAGCAAGCACAAGTAATTAATATACTACTAATATGATAGAGACCAATCTGAAAGTTTATTCTAGAAGGCTGAAACGGCTGCAGCTGCTCCTACTGGACCCTAGGGCGTAGGCCCAATTATCCTCTTATTATTTAGTGAATATAATTAGTTAAGTTAGTGGGCTTTGAAATGGGCTTTAGGGTTTAATTATTAATTATTAGTTGGATTAGCATTTTGGAATATTGAAGTTTGTGGCAGGCAAGATAGCCTGAGGACCCTTCGGGGTAGTTCCTTTCATTATCTATTGTTGTTAATGCCCTTCACTCTATTAAATTGGTCCAGACCTGCCGATCCTTGTATGCAAACAAGGATTGATGCCCGTTTCGAGAGGATGGAACACCGCTTGGAGATGATGGAGAAGGGCCTTGACGAGGTATGTACAAAATTGTCTACTATCGAGGCTATGTTCGCTGTCATTATGAAGGAGAAGGAAAAAACAACCGATTCTGGGGCCTCCCATGAGGCGGACACATCCCAGACAACGACCCATACCAATACCTTGTCTGGGCCACCAAAAATCGACCTCCCCTCATTTGATGGATCTGACCCAACTGCTTGGATAGCCATTTTTAAGCAATTTTTGTTGGTTCACCACACTCCTGTGGCGAAAAAGTTTCCACTTGAGCACGTCGCAATGTCTAGGTATGCATTATATTGGGTTCAAGGGTTAATGCGCCGTATTCCGACTATCGTTTGGCCCCAGTTCATTGAAGAACTACTGTTGGGCTTCAGTACTCTGACTGTGAACGTATATGAAGCTTTGAAGGTCACGCGCAAACCGACTTTGTCGCGACTATATTGCTGAATTTGAAGCATGTGTTGCTCAGGTAAGTGACAGACGTATCTGACCCTCATTATTTGGGTCAGTTTTTAGGTGGTTTATGTGAGGATATCCGAATCCGTATACGTGATGACTCGTCCATGAATGTGCATGCTGCCACTCGATTGGCTAGTCAAATGGAACGTGAACTAAATTTTGCAAACTTCCCATCGGGTAAGGGACAACCTCGTTCACCGTACTCTCCCGACTCAAGTTCGGGCCGCCGATTACAGGGTCCACGGTTCTCGTCACGTCTCCAGCATAGATCACAAATCCAAAGCCTCAAGCTCGTTCGACTCCCACCCTGAGTTAAGGAGCCAGCCAAAAGGGGTATCCACTATCCCATCTCACAAGTTCCGTAAAGTGCGTCAACTCACACCTTCCTAGTACCATCGGCAACAGAGTCTATGTTTTCGATGCAGCCAACACCATGGCCCGACACACGTTTGCCCAGCCCGTTCCCTAAACGTGATGCTCGCGGGTGAGGAGTTAGACTTCTCACAACCATAGATACCCATTGTCTCTAAATTTGAATTGGTAGAAGAGGTCCTACACCATTTGACAAGTGAACCCCCACTTCTTCAAATCTTACAACTTTCACACCTTGCAGCCAAGGGTTTTGATGGTCCCCTACAATGAAGCTGATAATCAGACTTGAGAATTTCAAGTTCCAAGTTCCTGACTATGGTTGACTATGGTTGATAGTGGCGCTAGTCATTGTTTTATTTTGGAAAGTGTTTTGGATCTCTTTTACCCTCATTATTTGACGCAACGCTGTAAGTCTAGGTACCGAACCCATTTCAATGAGACCATACAGCTACAATCATTTCCAAAAGAGATGAAATGGAACGACTGGTGGCAGATATGTAGATATGTTGGAAGCTGGGTTGATCCGCCCAAGTTGCAACCCCTACTCGAGTCCATTTCTCTTGGTTTGCAAAAAAGAAGGTAGTTGGAGGTTTTGTGTGGACTACCGCGAGCAGAAGGATAAATACCATATCCTTATCATCCCAAAAACTATTATTAGATGAGCTGCATGGGGCAGAGTGATTTAGGTTTTAGCAAGCTCAATTTCCGGGTGGGATACCATCATATACGGGTTGCTGAAGCGGACATTTCTAAAACAGCGTTCCACACACATTCAGGTCATTACGATTTTTTAGTGATGCCTTGCAGGTTGACTAATGCTCCCGCCACCTTCCAAACCATCATGAATGATATTTTCAGGCCTTATCTCCATCACTTTGTGTCAAGTCTTCTTTGACGACGTGCTGGTGTATAGCAAAACGTGGCAGGAGCATATGTGCCATCTCCGACAGACCTTAAATAGCCAACCCAGTGTACAACTACGTTGACAACACAAGTGGAAACATTCACTTGTGTATTTTTTTATTTTTATTTTTATGGATGTTTTTTCACTTGTGTTGTCAACCTAGTTTTACACTAGGTTGGCAATGCAACATTTCTCATTGGGCCTCCTTCGGGAACATTTATTTTCAATAAATCCGAAGAAGTGTTCGTTTGGAAAGAAATTCGTCGAGTATCTCGGCCATGTTGTATCGTCAGATGGGATGCATGCATGCATGCAGATGGACCCACCGAAAATCGTTGCAGTGCTCCAATGGCCGCGCCCTTCTACTCTTCGTAGCCTGCGTGGTTTTCTTGGCCTCACGGGTTTCTATCGCCGATTCATTCATAGTTATGGCAAGGCCTCTCCTCTCACGTCTCTATTAAAAAAAACGACATCCCGGGAGTGGGTGTGGCCTTTTGAGGCTGAACAGGCTTCCAAGAACTCAAGCAATCCTTACTTCAGCTTCAGCTTTAGCTATGTCGCATCTTTCATTACCGTTTGTCGTTGAGTGTGATGCATCGGGATGAGAGCTCGGTGCGGTTTTGATGCAACAGGGTCGTCCGACGGCTTATTTTAGCAAGGGTAGTTCTGATAGTGCCTTAGCTAAATCCGCTTACAAAAAGGAGTTGATGGCATTGGTGATGGTTGTCCAACACTGGCATCCCTAATCTCATGGGGCAAACGCTTTCTAATTCGAATGGATCAGCTTGAAAAATCTATTACAGCAAATTATCAAATTATCAAACAGTTGACTACTCCGACCCAGCAAAATTGGGCTGCCAAATTGCTAGGCTTTTATTTCGAAATAGTTTATCGTTCAAGCTGCTGACACCCTATCACGTAGGCATGAGGTGGAATTAACAGCCATTAGTATGCCCACATGGATGGACTGGAGTCGACTAAAATAGGTTATTTAATCTGATCCAAAGTTATCCAAGATTGTGTCAGCCTTGGAATCTAGCACGTCCGCACCACCACATTACTCCCTCGTTCATGAGAATCTTTTTTATAAGGGTCTCTTGGTAATTCCTAATGGACAAGAGTGGACCACCAAATTAATTTTAGAATTCCATTCAACACCAATAGAGGGTTAATTCTGGGACATTCCACACTTACGACGCTTAACAGCAAACGTGTATTTGCGGGGAATAATGCGCCAAGTGAAGGATTTTGTGAGGGGTTGTGACATTTGTCAACGAAACAAGTACCATACCAAGTCGCCAGCAGGCTTGCTACAACCCTTGCCAATCCCAAATCGAGTTTGGGAGGACATTAGTTGGGACTTTATTTCAGACTTCCCCATTCGGGCAATCTTGACTGTAATTGTTGATAGATATTCAAAATATGGTTACTTCTGGGATTGAGACACCCTTACACCGCCCGATCTGCAGCAAATTTACTTTGTCGAGAGATGGTGCGTTTGCACGGTATTCCAACATCAATTGTACGAGATAGAGATCCAGTGTTCCTAAGTTCGTTCTGGTAGGAGTTGTTTAACTTGACAAGCACTAAGTTGAGTACAAGTTTCGCATATCCCCTTGAGACATATTTGAGTTGTTTTAGTTCTGAAAGGCCACGAGAGTGGAGTAAGTGGTTAAGCCTGAGTACTGCAATACGGGTTTTCAATCAAGCGTGGGTGTTACCCCATTTGAGGTAGTTTATGGTCGTGCACCTCTTATGCTTCATATACTAGGGGAAGTGAGGACACAATCATTAGTAGAGGAGCTTCTGGACAGGGATGAGGTCTTGCGCCATTTGCGTTCCCACTTAGAATGTGCTTAACAACGCATGATTCGTGAAGCGAATAAACATCGTAAGGACGTGGAGTTTGCAGAGGGGATAAAGTGTTTGTGAAAATTCGTCCTCTCTGCCAATGCAAGCTTTTTCGTACCATGAACATAAAGTTAGCACCTCGATTTTTTGGGTCGTTCAAGGTTGAAGCTCGTATTAGAGCAGTTGCTCATCAGTTGAAATTGCCTCATATTGTGAGGGTGCATCCAGTCTTTCATGTTTTCCATGTTTCCCTTTTAAAAACTTCGGTGGAACTGAATTCTGTTGATCCTACATTTCCGGATAAATTATTGGGAGATGAGCAATTATTTATTCCGGAGAAAGTGTTAGCTCGACTAGAGATTGAGCCCCATGGGGCAATGGCTCTACAAGTTCTAATAAAATGGGTGGATTACGGGAATGATGACTGTGGTTTGGCTGGACACTGACGTGGCCAATTCCCTAATTTCAGCCTTGGGGACAAGGCTATTTCCGTCCGGGCAGGAGAGTTGATAGAGACCAATCTTTGAAAGTTTATTCTAAAAGGGTGAAATGGGCTGCAGCTGCTCCTACTGGACCCTAGGGCGTAGGCCCGATTATCCTCTTATTATTTAGTGAATAATAATTAGTTAAGTAACTTAAGTTAGTGGGCTCTTAAATGGGCCTTAGGGTTTAATTATTAATTATTAGGATTTAGTATAATCTCAGAGGCTAAGAGTTAGATTAGCATTCTGGAATATTGAAGTTTGCGGCAGTCAAGGGTAGTTCCTGTCATTATCTATTGTTATTATTGCCCTTCGCTCTATCATAATAATAAAAGCTTTCACTGTTATTTTATTATGTTTTATTTTCCTTTTCATGATTCTTTCTTCAATAATTGTGATTTTGAGTGCCTACGCTGTATCAGTAAGTGATTAAAATAATACTTAACCATTAGTTCTGACCAAGTCCTTTATAGGTGACAAGAATTAATACCTCACTTGCCCAGTCTCTGACAATGTTCCTTATGATGCATCGCACCTGGAAAATTATTGATAAATGAAACGTGCCATTAAATAAATCCTGAATAGCCGCAAAATGTAAGGAATAACATAGTTATTTGCAAAGAAGACGTACTTTCCAACAGAAACATGTCCAAGCGTAAGAAGCAGAACACCAATACACTTATTCACTAGATTAAATACATGCGCGTGCACACACACACACACACACACACACACACATATATATATAGAGAGAGAAAATAATAATTATCGAGAAGGTTTAAGAGTATAATTACCCTGACTGGTGGTTAAGCACAAGGATACAGATGAACTCTTGACTTCCATTGTACAAAATACTTATTTAAACCTAAGCTCTCTCAATGGCTTCAAAACTGATTCATCAGAAAAAAAGCTCACCAAATACCTACTGACACATCTAATGTAGTCTAAGAGGCTGAAACTAACATTTGGATAGGTTCTATCACCAATTAAGTCAATACTTAAATATTGTACCATAACTAATTCCAACCAAAACCAATTGTCCGACTAGTCACAACCAAAATACACACACACACACATACATATATATATGGAAAGTTTTGAAAAGCACCAGCATCCACATTTTTCTCTTTTCTGAAGAATTTGCAATCTTTTAACACTAAGAAAAGAAAACAAATACTTGCTCACATTCAACTGATTAGTTGATTTTCTATTTCACCATCACTTGTTCAATTCAACCAGGGTCTAGCCAATTGACAACAGCTAAAAGATAAAAAGAAAATTAGCAGCTTTTTACTCCTGCAGCAAATTTGCAATATTGTACACCACATATACTATATAAGTGCTGCTCTAAGTTTCATTCACTATTAAAAATGATAATTGTCCAAACAAGATCACTCAAATGTCTAAACAACAGCACACCTTATCTACATCAACTAAAGGTACACGGAACTGTAATGATGGGTCCAACCAATCAGGTGATGATGATGAAGATACCTGAAAGAAGATCCAAAGTTCAATCAATTCTTAGTGAACAAACATTAAGTAATCCAACTTGTGGCCGGCTCCATACTTGTGCATAATTATTAAAATCATAAAATAAAACTTGTCATTTAGTGCTTTTAGGCTATAACTATTTATGCATAAACTACAAATTTTGAATAGTACTGAAGTTTAAATTGTAAATGACAGAAAAAAAAAATAAAAATAAAAAAAATTATATATATATATTAAATAAAAAAAGAAAAAAAAAATAATGAGAAGAAAGAAAAAATCAAGTCAGAAAAAGAAGCGATGGGATAAGTCAAAGCGGGGATGAGAAAAGGGGTATAAAGAACATAATAATGACCGACTGACTAATAAGGAAGTGATTCACTTCAAGTACCAGATTATGTGCCACACTTAATATATGACCTAATATATTGGTCTTGTTTGGTAGAGAGCATTTCGAAACCAAATTACAGGTTTGACCAGTTAGAACCTCTAATTTGTCTATTTATCTGTTTGAAATAGCTTTCTGAATCAAAAAACTAATTTCGAAAAGCTCAATATAGGAGCTTTTTGGAATAAGAGTAGCAGTTTTAGTTATTTTTGCATATCCAAACAACTAATTATTTACCAAATAATTCTACAACACTTCTACAATAATCAGCTAATCTGCTATTCAATTCATTATCTGCTAATTGAATCCCGCTATCAGCTAAGTGCCAAACAGTGCCAATACCCATAGATTTTTTATACATGAAAAAAGACGAAGATAACATGATAATTTTGAACCAATATGAAGTTTTATACAGATTGAAAGATGTTCCTTAATAAAAGGGTGAATGTTCCGTACTCGGAACAACATGAGGTCGAATCAATTCACCAAATCCAATCTAATAAGTGTTTGCATTAATCTGCTTATTGAGTTGATGCATCCAGAAAATCAAAAAACTCATTCTTCAAGAAATTCCTGCTCCCTATTCATCCCATCACATGTAAAAGTTGCAACAGAAAAGAGAGAAGAATGAGGGAATAAAATTGCATGCAAGAGCCCCACTGTCAAATGAAACTATACACCATATACCGCTAGCACTATATGAAAGTTACAATGACTCAAGACTCAAAACACCCACGAATGAATTATCTTGAGATGGTCTAACATCGACTGCCCATGAAATTAATCATGTTGTTCATCACCAAAAAGAGGTATATTAGGACAAGAAAAAGTATATTAAACCATGAACAGTGTTATTAATGGCGGATGGCGGTACATGGCGTTTTGCCAAAATTCCGCCATTGCGGCCGCCATGGCGGCCGCCGTGGCGGTCTATGGCGCCGCCATGAACGCCATCATTCACAAATTTTGCATAGCGGATTGTTAAAAATCCGCCACGCCATACCGCCATGGCCGCCATTTGATACACTGACCATGAAGAGTTTTAAATGAGACATGAGAACAAGTAAAATAAAGAACCATTTAAAAAATATCGCTTCTTTGTAAAAACAAAAATTTAAATTCACCAACAAAAGTATGACATGAGAGCAAAAAGAAGCAGAAGAAGCTTAAACTAAATATTTTATCACTTGGGCATCTCAAAGTGCATACTTTATCTTTTGGCAAACAACATTATTGTCATTTATACTTCTACTTCAAAAATAAGAATATGAAAAAGAAGTATTATGTCTACAACAGAGCCACACACTCAAGATAATTGCTCAGAATTTTTTACAATCCAAAAACCATTGGCATCAGAATGTTCTACCTTTGTGTCACTACCAAAGAGAGAACAGTTCCCAGCATTTTCATTCGAATCACTGATATTCTTTGCCTGTTGTAATCTACATAGGTCATATTTTCACAATAAAAATGAAATAAACAAAGCAAACCAAAGAGAGAAATGCAAAAAATTTAAGAAAATATTATACAAGATGCTAGTGAGACCTCATTAACAATTTCCGATGTCAAGGATCCATGAGCTCCATCTCCGGAGCTAAAACCATCAGCCCTTGAAAAAGGCATTTTGCTACTATTTGAGCCAGACTGACAAGGAAGAACGGTCATCTCACTAGACAAAGGACAGTTATCTGAGGCATTCGCTATGGTTTGATCATCAGAAATATCAACGTCCAGACTCATATCAAGAGGGGGTTCAAAGGCCTACCAATACGAATAGCAGAGGAAGGTCTTAAAACCATCATATTCAGCACATTTACATAATAACCAGAAAAAACAATCGTGATAAAAGAATACAAGTAATCATAAAAAACTGAAATAGGAACCAGCAAAGAAGAAATCAGGATGCACAATCACCTTGAGCATTTCAAATATGAAACAAGAATTTTGTGTGACACACCTGCAAGTAATAAACAAGCTAGAATTAACCCATATATTTATAGAATCAAAACATTGACCCAGGCGGAAAAATCATATTGGTTAATGCATAACCATGCCTTTGATATACAAATGTCATATCTATCTCCTTTAGAAAGATGTTTTACCAAAACTAGTAAATGGTGTTTAAAAAGATCACACATTGTAATTTACGCATAAGGTTGTCATAACTACAGGTGTCATGGGGTATATTTTTTATGCAGCCACTGAAAAATGTGAGTTACATCCCAAAAATGAGGGCAGAAACGGTGATTAAAAAGACGTTCGGAGAGCTGAGGCAATAATCCTCCTTTTTTCCATGTCGTGGGGCGTGAGGCGAGGCGCTCGCCTTATTCAAGCAAGGCGAGCCAAGGGAAAAAATAGAGCTTTATGGACATAAGCATATAAAATTATAAAACATGAAGTGTGAACATTGTCCAATTTATAAACTGAAACAACATAAGCATAAAAAGTATAACAATGAAGTATGAGCTTTGTCAAATTTAATATCTTATTCCTAAACTGAAAAATTAAAAAATAAAAATAAAAATAAAAGAACATATATGTGTGTGTGTGTGTGTGTGAACTGAAATTGTAGTTGAGCACTGCCGGTTGTTTTTTCCTACAAAACAACTCTTTATTTTTTTTCCAATGAAAAAACTTTTTTTAAATTTTAATTTTGTTACAATCATTAAATAAAAGGGGGTTTGATGAAGCCATTTTTCTGCTTCTTCCGGATATCAAGAAAAAATAAATAAATTAAAAAATAAAAATTGGGCTGGCAGCACCACCAGAAACACCTCCGGCAGCAACAGAGCCGGCGACATCTGTCGCCGGACATTAGTGCAGCAGCCTGAAATACAGAGAACCAAAGGGGAAATAGCTGTACAGATAAACGTGGAAAAAGCAGAGAAGAAAACGAAGGAAAAACATAGCTTTCTCTTTCCACCACCGGTTGCCAGAGAACCACCGGAATCTGGTCAGGTGATGAAAAGGCACAACCTAATTTGCTGGACCAATTAAGGAAAATTGGAACTGCATGGAAAAACACGTAATCCTAATATGTCAAAAAAGCTCATGCTTGCCTCCTCTTCTCATAGCGCGCACCTCACCTTTGGTCTCTACACTGAAGGTGCTCGCCATGGCATCGCCTCAGCTACTCGAGGCGGCCACGCCTCGCCTCGCCACGTCTCACGCCATGGCGAGCCATATTAATCACTAGGCAGACAGGTGGTGTTCTATGATAATGCCAGAAACAAAAAAAAAAAAAAAGGGGCATGGCATTTTCAGCGAAAGAAATATTTTCTTGTTACATCATGATTATTAAATCATGCCTCCAATGGTGTGCTCATCAAGAATAACCATAAAACAAATGGTCTTCAGGATAACAAAGTAAGAATTGGATAGGGCCGATAATAAAATGCAAGTAAAAAATTAAATCCATATCAGTAAAAAAGGCCAAGAAACAAATATTTAGCTAAAACTCGACCTCAGCATTTATCTTGTAATTCAAAATAAAGAAAATGGTCGATTTGACATACCATCTAAGTTTTTGAAATTTCAGCGGAAGGTGCAACAACAGCGCCTGTGAAATCCCAGTACCATTAATCAGGAAGAACAATGCTAAAAAACTGGTTTATAAAGTTGAATGTTTAAATAGCTACTTCA
>CACSLK010024344.1:317896-330998 GCA_902706635.1 Striga hermonthica
TTTTTTTATTTCTTTCATCTTTCAGTTATTTCAGTTATGCGATGGGGTATGCGAATTGCCGCATATTGCTCGCATACCACCTTCGCACTTCTACTCGAAAGTTTACTAGTATTTCTTTCATCTTTCAGTTATTTCAGTTATGAGATGGTATATGCGAATTGCCGCATATTGCTCGCATACCACCTTCGCACTTCTACTCGAAAGTTTATATTTTATTTCTTTCATCATTCATCGTTTAATTTAGTTTAATTTTTTTTTTCAGGTATGAGAAATGCCACATACGTACAACTAACAACAAAATTATAATAAAATGAAAAAAAAAGTAATAAAAATATATTACATGAATCATTAAAGAACTGGGTCGGTAATTGTGTCTGGTTCTGTACTAAACTGAAAAATTTGTAGAGCAATTTTGTGTCTCATTGCTTTAGCCAACTGATAGTTAGATTTCTTGAAACGCATCGCCCTCGTGAGCAATGTTCATACCATCTCCACAGCGCATACACCACAATTAAATCTATCACGTTGCAAGATAGTATTTTTGGGGTCCTTGAATTCCAATTCGAACTTTTTGCTCACTCTCTCGACATCCGCATACATCGCAACCGATGGAATTAGATTTTGGATTTTTTGGAGTCCTTTGACGCGATTTTCGCGAATGTGCTCGTTCTTCTTTTCAAAATACGTATGTCGTAGAGGGTCAAACACACTTATAGTCCCCTTGAGTAAAGAGATCTTGACAGTCACGTAGTGCTTGGACAAATTCACTACTCCAATAATCTGTTGCATTGAGTTGTGAGAAATTCACTAATTTTTTAGGAATGATTGCAATATTAATTGAATCGGAATCATTGAAAACTTACATATTGAATCCCCTTCCAAGGACACGGATTCCCCCAACCACTGACCCCCTCACTCGCAATGCGAATCAAAGATCGGAGGGCCTCCGATTCCAGGTCCACTCCCCCCTTATCCATCTCCTTCTCCAATTCATCCAGCATCATCTATATAAAATACAAAAAAATAATAAATAATAATATTATTAATATAATTATTAATAAAAATGGAATGACAAGGAAAAGAGAAATGATTAAAATAATCTCATAAAAACGTAGTCGGCACGATGGTGTAAGTGACCAACATATCTTGCCGTGGCTCCAAGTCCAAAAAGAGTGGATTGCTTTGCATAATCCCCAAGTATGCATTCACGTGCTGTTTTATAAAATCAAACCAAACATCATCCATCAATTCATTTTTATATGTTAATATATTACAAGACAAACATATAAATACCTCCTCAAGCATTATTTTATTCGGATCAACCAATTCCTTAAACCACCCCTTGCCCACCTCATATGGAATGTCGACATTCCTCCTATTAAATAATATAATAGAAAGTTTTTTTTTAAAATATATACAATAAAAGATCTTTTGGATGTACTTACATTTCCTTATTCGTGGATTTGAGGAACCGTTCAAACTCGCCCTTATTTTCGGCATACCGTCTGTTCTCCTCGGTTCGATATGGACTACTTACAACAACACGTCCTGGTCATCTTTGTCGATCAACTTTAATCTCCAAAGACGAGGACTGTGGAGAAGAAGTGGACTGTAACACCGGTGTCTCGGAGGTGGAGGTGGGAGCGACGGGTGTCTTGGAGGTGGTAGCGACGACTGTCTCAGGGAGGGGTGTCTCGGAGGTGGGAGCGACGGGTGTCTCGGAGGTGGGAGTGGAGGAACACTATCTCTTACGGGAGTGGGTGGGGGAATGCTGGCTATCATGGGAGGTGGAGGTGGAGGTGGAGGGGGAATAGACGACTATCTCAATTATTATGGGATTGGCGGTTGTCTCGAAGATGGAGGGGTTGGTGGCGGCTGTCTCGGAGATGTGAGTGGAGGAACGCTGTCTCTTATGGGAGTGGGTGGGGGAATGCTGGCTCTTATGGGAGGTGGAGGTGGAACGCTGTCTCTTACGGGAGGGGGTGGCGGAACGCTGTCTCGTTGAGTTGACGGCTGGCTCGGACTGGGGAGGGGGCTGTCTCAGATGGGGGTGCGACAGATTGGCCAACTCCTGTCTAATAATAGTCGGCACCTCCCGTAGAATGATTGCCAACACCTCAGAGGATATTCTGGCTATAACATTAGCCATTTCAGCCCGTATGTACGCGCAAATATCCTCAATAAAGGTCGACCCATCTGTTGGCCTCGCATCCTCCCGGTGCATACGGCGACTGGCCGGGTTAACCCGTCGCAAAAATCGAGGCCCCTGAACATTCAAGTTCGAGAGGTCCAATACGCCAATCTCATCCTCATTCAGCGGCAGTGTCTCAATCACCTCCAACTAAATTTGAAAAAAATAGAACATAAAAATAAAGAAATCATCAGAAATCGTTAAGACTTAAAAAAAAATTTCGGATATCACTTGCTAACTATTCCAATAATAATTATTAAAAATGATTAAGATCAAATAATACCTATTTGGTCAAAAAATGTATTTGGAAGTGTGACCTTCTTCAGTTCCCAGTGAACCAGCCGTGGTGGACGTCTCACCGAGGTACATTCTCCACATGCACGACCTAATGCAGGGATTGCCTCGTAGCACCATACTAGAAACGCCCAGTGAAATCCGTATATATAATATTTCATATTATTATACTGGGTCGTCTTCAAGTAGTCGAGCAGGTACTGAAACGAGTAACTCCCCCATGGGAATTTCTCCCACATCTGGTCGTCCTTGAGCAAAGCCCACCAGCAGGTATCAATGTACCGATGCTTGTTGTCGTCATGAGGAATTATGAAGTACATGAGCATTAGCATCTTCGCCACTCTCACTATCACATCCCGAGAGTAACGGAACTGCCCCGGCTTGAAGTCATCACGCAACTGCTGCATAGTGAACCGCTTGCCTTTATATGTCTCATAGAAAATAGACGATGGAGAAGGAGGAGGCGCTGAGTTCGGCTCAAACGTAGATGATCCAAAAGCAAGCCCGGTCACCACAGCATACTCATGGGCGGAGAATCGAGTAAGATGGTTACCAATACGGAACCACATCTCGTTCGGGTTCTGACCTCCACGAGTCACCTCGCGCGAAAGAACCCCATGCATTGCCTTTGCAGAGACATTAGCATTATCATCAAACCAGAGGAACAGACCAAAGACCGAGCCCTGGAAAGCAGTCAAGGCCCCTTCAACGAGGCCCAACTCGTTCTTGATATCAGAACATATATACTGCCGGCTGTAAATGTTGATTTTCAGCCCTTCATAATCACCGATCAGTTTCGGTCTCTTGTACGACCATGAATCCTAAACAAATCGCATTGTTGTTGTTGTTGTTGTTAATTGTTGTAGCACAAATTATTCTTTTTACCGAGTACCAAATCAAAAGATTTGTTCCTCGAGTCGATCTCACGAGGAAGGCGGTTCGGAATTCAGCTTTGGTATCAATCACACATAATAAGAAAATAAATTCTAAACATACTAATCAGATAGTGGGTTTGAGAAATTATCAGGTAAGAAATAAGAAAAAAAAACATAATCTTCCTAAAAAGATAAACGAAGTAAAGATGGAGAAGCTAGGGAGTCGGGGATAATCAATTCAAATTCTATATGCAAAGGCGGTACATAAATCATTCTATTCCAGATTGACGCTCTCGCTTAGACATCTAGCGGTTCACTCCCAATATCACTTCGTAACAAGGGATTAAACATAGAAGAATAAACTCGAGCATACGCCACAGGCCAATTATCCCATCCCAATAATTTTTCGTAACAAGGGACGGGTCATCGACAAGCGCGTATTTCAACCCAAAACCTCTAGAATATTCAGTTACAAAATTATCAACCTTATGTGAGCCTAAGTCTACGACTTCTCCCCTTTCGGTTCTAAAAGTCGCTAATTAGACTTGAAGGTGTTCAATCAACTAATCATAGAAAATCAATAAAACCAAACTTGACAACTCAATATCCAATTGTTACCAATTACGAGATCGAAGTGTCACCCTTCGGTTATATCAAACTATCAAGATCAATTTTATCAATTCCGAATTAAATCAACTCACATAAGAACGAACAATTCAAGCCCGACAAAATGCAATTCAAACAAGAACAATCATCTCATATCCCTAGCAATAAGAATTAGCTATATAAAATCGATTCAACACAATCAATCATTCTCTCCAAATCAACCATTTTCAGGAATTGAATAAAAAGAGAAAAACATACAATTAATCCCAAGTTCAAGTGTTGAATTCCAAATACAAGCTTAATCCCTAATTATTAAGAAGAAGAAAAAAAATGGAAAAGAAGGGTGAAGAGAAGAGGAGAAGAGAAGAAGAGAAGAATAAGGAGGAAGAACAATGGAGGGAGAAGTCAATTTTTGGAGCTAGGGTTCCTCCCCCATCGAGCACCCTCCTCTCCTCTTGTCTACGGTGAAAAAGATAAAGAAAAACTGAGTTTGGGGGTCTTGGGTTCGATCTATTAAGCTTTCCCTTCAAAAATCCGCAGAAATCGAGTCTGTTACAAAACAGACCTTAGCGCCGCTAAGGGGTTAGCGGCGCTAAGCCTTCTTAGCTGCTAGCCTCTGCCCCTTAGCGGCGCTAAGCCTTCTTAGCATCTAGCCTCTGTCCCGCTAAGCTTCCAAAACGCCACTATCCACACAGGCCTTACCGGCGCTAAGGCCGCCGGCAGCTTTGCAAGACTTCACGGTTTGAGCTCGTTCGGGTTCGTCTGGTAGCGGAATTCAATTCCGCTTTTTTCTACGCATCGCTAACGAGCCCCTCTTTCTAATGCTGTCAGCTTCCCCAAAAGATTCTCGAAAACCTGTTCTCCCGTGGTCTCCAATCTACACACCAAAAACGAAAAGAGAACAGAAAAAGACTGGAAAACAAACGGAAAATACCGCAACACTTAAATGAATGCAAAACACATAATAAATGACAAAAAGATCCTAAAACCACATAAACGACTCAATACGGGGGAAAAAGAACGGCAAAAAGACAACGAAAAACATAACAAAAGTAGGACAAACAACTCCCCCACACTAAAACCTTTGTTCGTCCCGAACAAAGAGAAAATAAAAGACGCAAAGATCAAGCATGGATAGCGATGACAAACAAGAAAGGTCTCAAACTACTCAATTAAATCGAAATGCATTCAAACGGCCACAAACCACATGCTTCAACTACATACTCAGTTAAAGCAATTTGAACGACAAATCTCTCGATAATGGAATATAGGGATGAGCCTCACTAAATTTCTTTCATGAATATAACGAGGTACGCTCCATTTGGTCAAAATTCAAGTTTCACTGAGCCTTGCCTATTGTCTAATTCCTACTATCAAATAATCAAAATCATGAACTAGCAGATCAAGAGGACTTGACGGGTTGTAGTGTAGGCTCAAGGTAACAAGAGGAATCTAAAATTGTCAAACGGCTACAATAAATAATCTAAAAAAGTCATGCAACTCAACATAATCAACATATAACTACTTCCTTCACCAAAAGTGTCCATACACCACACGCACAAGCTCAAATCATAGTACACTACACAAACTTGATCGTTTTATTTTTTTATTTTTCTTATTTTCTCTTTTTTTTTTTTCTTTTTTTTTCTCTTTTTTTTATTTGGAGTTTGTTTTTCCAGACAAGGTCGAACTTTAAGGACAACGTTCTCTTGGTTTAGACTTTGGAGGTTATCCAAGTGTCCAAGAGTAGTTTCCATTACTCATTACTCGTCCATTCGCATGAACAAGTAAGAGGAGTAGAATCCTCTTAGTTCGTCTTGCGAGCTCCCTTTTATTTTTTTATAAGAATTATAAGCAAGTAAGGAAGAATTGATGTTTCCGGAAGTTTTAGAGTTCTTTTTTTCTTGTGTTACGAAGTTTCTTTTATGTTTTTTTTTTTTGATTTTTTTCGATCAAGTAGTATGCTACACTCCCCATTCAATCATAAAATAAATATCTCCGTCATACTTATGAATCACATAACAGGCCGTCGACAATAAAACAATAGGATAAACAAGAAAATCAGTCCATGGCTCAAACGGCTACTAGCGGAGATATATATATCAAGGACAAGAACAGGGTAAAACGAGCTAAACAAAAAGATGCTCATTTCTACAGCTCAAGACTCTAATCAATTTATTTCAAAATAGACTCAAGGCAAGTTTCAGTTATACAAGAATTCGACCAACTCTCAAGAATAAGAAAAAGGCTCAAAACCTCACTTGGTGCACTGTCGTCAAACACATCAACCAAGCATTTCATCAAAGCATATAATCAATGACCATCATCACAACTACTCAACTCAATCGACAGTCATTAACCAATATTGTCATACACCATAGTCCAAGCTAAAAAAAAGACACAACAAAATCCTAAAACTAAACCGGTCCACCACATAAGCATGCAAAATCCAAGTAGACTCCCCCACACTTAAAATGAGGCAATGACCTCATTGCTTCAACACATAACCGGAAAGTCAAATAAGGACCTAGCAATTTCATATAATGAGCCAAACTAGCAGCTATCACGAGACACAAACTCAAAAGAAATGACAAAAGAAAATGAACTCAAAAAGAGAAAAAGGAAAAGGGTGCGCAAACCGAAATGACTCGAGGAGAATCCATGTATAAGGCACTCGCCCACGCTCAGCTCAGAACCCCAGTATTCCTGCTGCTCGAGCTAGCAAACTCATACCTGCCAAGAAAATCACGAAACTCCAAACTCTCATAATTCCAAGATAAAACTAAAAGCAGAAAGAAAAATATCTAAGAAAGCAGTAAATCACTTGAGTTGCCTCCCAAGAAGCGCTTGTTTAATGTCATTAGCTTGACAAAACTTGTAGGGAACTTAGCCGGGATCTAAGAAGAAGTGACGGTTGTGCCATGCCTTCGTGTTTTCCAGTAGTGGTAGCATGAGAAGCTTGGCGAGAAGGTTGGCATAGTGGATTCAAGTGGCGATTTTCTTCTTGAAGCGGGCTAGGGCACGAGCAATACCTAACTCTAAACGCAGAGCTTTTCCCACACTAGCTCTGTCACCAACCTCCGGAAGTATGAGCTCATCTGTGAAGCAAGTCGAACTAAATCCCACCCACTTCATAACACAGTGTAGCGGCCTCGGAGACGGGTGCTCAAACTCAGAGATGGGAGGAGGGACTTGAGAATCAAACCCATGAACCTCCTCCTCTGAAATATCATCAACGTCTCTCTGGGGATTATCATCCTCTTCTTCGGCCTCACACAATTGCTTCAACGTACGGTCTCGAGTATCAAGCCTAAAGTGGGGATCCTCGACTGGTGCCTCAATTGAGTCAGTATGTGTTGTAACGGTCTCCATCTTTTTGCTTATTGTAGTACATCCGAGCTCAATGTCCATATCTCGAGTGGTCAGGGCAGATATACGAGCAAGGATGAGGTCGAGATTTTCATCGTATGACAAAACAGCCTCCCAAGATTCATCTCTGTGTATAGACTCACCTTGAGCGGTGGGCTCAGGAGTGACATTGGTAACTCGATCCTCTAAGGCCTGCACGCGCTCCACTAGGTTCTCGATTCTGGACTCGATATTGCTCTTACGGGCAGCCTGGGATGCCAAAAGAGCGAGGGCCTGATCGAGCTTGGCATTGTACTCTGAGGAGTCCTCGAGGGTCTCCCATGACTGCTCAACAGGTACTGACTCCCATTGCTGCTCGTAAGGACATGACCAAGTATGGCCATAGTCCCAGGAATCGTAGTATGGAGGTGGCTGATTCAGACGGGCACACCGGGCTGTGGTCTCTTCTTCTTGAGCTAACCGGGATGCTGCGAATTCATAAATACGGTCGAGCTTCTCGTTGAATTCGTGGGACTCATAATGTTGGTCGACCGGGAAGGAGTCCCAGTATTGTTCGAAAGGATATGGATATGGCTAGTTATAGTACCCGGTGTGATAGCACGGCTCATTAACCCAAGATTGGGTGTGCGGTGGTGGGTAGACACAGTTATAGTTCATATCTCCTGCACACCAAAATTGAACAACCACAAGTAGCCACGAAAAAGAAGGAAAAAAGAAAAAGAAAGAAATCTAAAACAAAAAGAGCAAAACAAAATCAAGGATGCACAAAAGAAAGAACAAAAAATACGAAAATCACGAAAATAAGAGAAACACAAAAAATAAAATCAATACCAAAACCAAACGTCCTACTTGCCTTCCCCGGCAACGGCGCAAAATTTGTTGTAGCACAAATTATTCTTTTTACCGAGTACCGAATCAAAAGATTCATTCCCCGATTTGAACTCACGAGGAAGGCGGTTCAGAATTCAGCTTTGGTATCGATCACACATAATAAGAAAATAAATCCTAAACATACTAATCAGATAGTGTGTTTGAGAAATTATCAGCTATGAAATAAAAAAAAAACATAATCTTCCTAAAAAGATAAACGAAGTAAAGATGGAGAAGCTAGGGAGTCGGGGATAATCAATTCAAATTCTATATGCAAAGCCGGTACATAAATCATTCTATTCCAGATTGACGCTCTCGCTTAGACATCTAGCGGTTCACTCCCAATAACTTTTCGTAACAAGGGATTAAACATAGACGAATAAACTTGAGCATACGCCACATGCCAATTATCCTATCCCAATAACTTTTCGTAACAAGGGACGGGTCATCGACAAGCGCGTATTTCAACCCAAAACCTATAGACTATTCAATTACGAAATTGTCTACCTCATGTGAGCCTAAGTCTACGACTTATCCCCTTTCGGTTCTAAAAGTCGCTAATTAGACTAGAAGGTGTTCAATCAACTAATCATAGAAAATCCTGGAGCTCAGAAACTGCTAAAGCCCAGGCGCTTAACGAATATTCATATCTAAAACCAAACTTGACAACTCAATATCCAATTGTTACCAATTACGAGATCGAAGTGTCACCCTTCGATTATATCAAACTATCAAGCTCAATTTTATCAATTCTGAATTAAATCAACTCACATAAGAACGAACAATTCAAGCCAGACAAAATGCAATTCAAACAAGAACAATCATCTCCTATCCCTAGCAATAAGAACTAGCTATATAAAATCGATTCAACACAATCAATCATTCTCTCCAAATCAACCATTTTTAGGAATTAAATAAAAAGAGAAAAACTTACAATTAATCCCAAGTTCAAGTGTTGAATTCTAAATACAAGCTTAATCCATAATTATTAAGAAGAAGAAAAAAAATGGAAAAGAAGGGTGAAGAGAAGAAGAGAAGAAGAAGGAGGAAGAACAATGGAGGGAGGAGTCAATTTTTGGAGCTAGGGTTCCTCCCCCATCGAGCACCCTCCTCTCCTCTCGTCTACGGTGAAAAAGATGAAGAAAAACAGAGTTTGGGGGTCTTGGGTTCGATCTATTAAGCTTTCCCTTCGAAAATCCGCAGAAATCGCGTCTGTTACAAAACAGACCTTAGCGCCGCTAAGGGTTTAGCGGCGCTAAGCCTTCTTAGCTGCTAGCCTCTGTCCCGCTAAGCTTCCAAAACTCCGCTATCTACATAGGCCTTAGCGGTGCTAAGGCCCCCGGCAGCTTTGCAAGACCTCACGGTTTGGGCTCGTTCGGGTTCGTCTGGTAGCGGAATTCAATTAAGCTTTTTCCTACGCGTCGCTAACGAGCCCCTATTTCTAATGGTGTCAGCTTCCCCAAAAGATTCTCAAAAACCTATGCTCCCGGGGTCTCCAATCTACACACCAAAAACGAAAAGAGAACAGAAAAAGACCGGAAAACAAACGGAAAGTACCGCAACACTTAAATGAATACAAAACACATAATAAATGACAAAAAGATCCTAAAACCACATAAATGACTCAATACAGGGGAAAAAGAACGGCAAAAAGACAACGGAAAACACAACTAAAATGGGACAAACATTAATTATTCAAATCAAATTACTTATACATTATCAAATAAAAACAATTATTTTTGAACTATTAAAACAGATGAAATTAAATAACTTAAATTAAATAACTGCAACAAATGGAAGTTACCTCTCAAGAAGAGATGGCCTCCGGACCCGTGCCTTCATTCGCTAAGTCGCCGCCTGCCATACCCGTTACGGCAGCCGTTGAGTCGCCGGCCGCAATAGCCGTTAGGGCACCCGCCACGTGAAAAGCTTGATTCGTAAAATATTCATTATCTCCAAAGAAGGCCATGGCGTCGTTCACGTTCATCATTTTTTGTTCTTTTTTCTTTAAATTTATAACAGTAACTATGCGAATTAATGTCGCAAGATGGAATCCCAAATGTTTCGCCCCTCTTTCTTTTTTGTTTTCTTCCCTGGAGAGGTGTAACTGTTAAAGTAGCGTATATGAGACGTTTCGCTTGTTTTTTTTAAAATAATAAACTATTCGACAAAATATGCGAAAAAATAGTAGTCAAGTAATATTTGCGTAACAAGCGCCATACTTTCGCAATTCTAATGCATTTTTAATAAACAAATAAATATAATGATTTAATTTATATATCTCTTTCGCAGTTTAATACCCTGCAGTAGACCTGCGAATAAACGCATATCCGTCGTGAGACAGTCGCATAAAGAATCACATTTATCAGACTATTTCTATCACAAAATATTTTAATAATTGTTTTATGCTCTTATACAAAAAGGGGTCTGCGAATATCCTGCGGTTGACCTGCGAATGAACTGTACGACGTTTTTTTGTCGCAATTATGTGTGTCGCAGAACAGAAAATTTACAAAAAACAATTTTTGTCTAAAAAAATTCTTCGATTACACTAGGAATGTTGTGCGGTTTGTATGCGAAATTGTTTCGACTAGTTGTCGCAGGATCATTAGCCTAAACTGTTTAGAATTTTCAAAAAATTAAATTCTAAAAAAAACCTTATTATGCACCAACTAGGCGAATAATACGCGACGTTTGTCTTTTGAAGAATAGAAAATTTCCAAAAACAATTTTTTTTAAAAAAAAAAATTATTCTTCTTCGATTATACTACGAGTGTTATGCGTTTGTTGTGCGGAATATTTTCGACTAAACAAGAATTCTCAAAAAAATAAATTTGCCTAAACAAGAATTTTCAAAAAAATAAATTCTACATAAAAAACTTATTATGCACCAACTCGGCGAATAATATGTGACGTTTGTATATCGCAATTATGTGTGTCGCAGAATAGAAAATTTCAAAATATATATATATATTTATTTTTTAAATCTTCGATTAAGCTACGAATGTTGTGCGGTTGGTGTGCGAAAACTGTAAGACTGTAAGACTTTTTTTTCGTCTAATTGTCACAGGTTCATTAGCTTAAACTGTAAGACTTTATAATTTTCCAAAAATAAAATTCTACAAAAAAAAAACTTATTATACAACAACTAGACGAATAATATGCGAAGAATGTATTTCGCAGAATAAAAAATCGAACAGAAATCCCTACACTACTGCTTTTACAGTCGCTTCAACCCCAGCCGAATTTCGCATAATAAAAGATTGAACAGAAATCCCTACACTACTGCTTTTACAGTCGCTTTAACCCCAGCCGACGAGCAAGAGAGCAGTCAAACTTCAGAAAGAGGAGCCGTGGGCCAAGCTTGTTTGTGGAGTTCCAGGTAAAACTCCAGCATGAGCTTGGCCCCTCCCACCACGCTCTCAAGTGATTGGCACAGACGGGTTCCGGGAAGAGATCCCCGTCGACAAAACACCTTCTTCTGTGAGGAAAACCTGGCCGACCAAAACCTAGAGAGGTTGAGGCCAGCATTGCCTCTGACAGAGGGCCAGGCCGTTACGCCCTGGTCGCCGACGCGCGCCGTTCCGACCTTCAACCTTCTCACAGTTGATCCGGCAATACCTGGGCCCTAAGGTTTTATCTTCATCATCGTCGTTGTCTCGGCATATGTTTCCTCCGGTGCCACGTTAATAAAGTTAGATAGCGAAATTTGTGCTCGTTGAATTTTTTCATCCAATGAATTTGGAAGGTTATCGTAAAGAATTACCTCACGGGTCGAAAGAATTTTTTTTTGTAATTCTGGCTTATCTCCGGCAAACTGCTTCTCATATACAAGAGAAGGGAAAAACAGAGGGCCAGAGGGGAAGAAAGAGAAGGGGCATGTGATAAGGATCGAAGATTACACGCTTTATGTAGACGGAGGAAACGATGTTTCGAAAAGCAGAAAAGACGCCTCGAAATGGGCCGTACATTCCATTATTCCAACTGTCAGCGGTTTCAAAAATTCAAAAAATTTATTATGCACCAACTCGGCGAATAATATGCGACGTTTGTATGTCGCAATTTTGTATGTCGAGAATAGAGAATAGAGAATTTCAAAAGAAAAAAAATCGAGTAGAAGTGCGAATGGGGTATGCGAGCAATATGCGGAAATTCGAATAACTGAAAGATGAAAGGAAAAAAAAATAGAACTTTCGAGTAGATGTGCGAAGCAGGTATGCGAGCAATATGCGGCAAATTCGCATACCCCCTCGCATAACTGAAAGATGAAAGAAATAAAAAAAGAAAAAAAAAATAAAATTAAAAGCGGAAGTGCAAATGGGGTATGCGAGTAATATACGGAAATTCACATAACTGAAAGATGAAAGAAAATAAAAAATAAACTTTCTTGTAGAAATGCGAAGGGGGTATGCGAAATCGCATACCCCCTCGCATATACCCCTAAAATGACCCTAAACCCTAAACCAATACTTGATTTTATTTCTTATGATATAATAGTCTATTCTTTAAATTACTGTTCATAATGTATAAAATGGCCATTATTATATTTTTTAATAAGTGGATTTCTTCTATTGTCAGTCAATTTCACATTAAACCATATTTATCTATATACCTTAACTCATAATCCACATTTTATCTAAGATTGAGCTTGAACATTATTATATTTTTTTTAATAAGTGGTTTTCTTCTATTGTCACTTTCAAACATAATCACATTAAACAATATTTATCTACATACCTTAACTCATAATCCACATTTTATCTAAGATTGAGCCTGAACATTATTATATATTTTTTAATAAGTGGGTTTCTTCTATTGTCACTTTCAAACATAATCACATTACACAATATTTATCTACATACCTTAACTCATAATCCACATTTTATCTAAGATTGAG
>CACSLK010024344.1:380758-394686 GCA_902706635.1 Striga hermonthica
AATTAATAAATAAAGTTGGCCCACATTATTAATAAAAAGAAAAAAAAAATGGTAGAAAAAGAAAAAAAAAGGGCAATAGGGTAAAGTCGAAAATGGAAGACAAAAAGAGATTTTTGTATGACCAAAATACCCATCTCCCACAGCATTGGCATCGCCTTTTAACCTTCGCAAACGCCCTCTTCTGCCCTTCATTCTTCCATCTCTCTTCTCCCCAATTTCCCTTTTCTCTCCTTAGCTCTCTCTCTCTCTCTCTCTCTCTCTCTCTCTCTCTCTCTCTCTCTCTCTCTCTCTCTCTCTCTTACCCGCCACTTTCAAATTCTTGTTATCCTTCTCGCTTGTCTCTCATCCTCTGTCACGGCCACCAATTGGTGTTCAATTCCTCTGTGCGCGTGAAGTTATTCGGGCCGATCCGAATATCGGGTGCTGTGGGATTCTCTTAATCGGGCCTGGATTTGGCAAAGACTCGAGCTTCATGTTAGTCTCAGGTGAGTTTTCAATCTTTTTTTTTTTTTTAATCAATTTTCTGTATTTTGTGGATTCAGTTTCGATTTTCAGACCCCCCCTTTTTTTATATTGGGTTTTTCAATTCGTGTTCTTTGGATTAAAACTCTGATGAATCGAGTTATGCTGATGGGTTTTGATGGGGTTTGAATTTTTGATTTTATGATAGTGAATTGTATATATTGCTGAACTTTGTGATTCTTGATTCAATATTTGTTGAGTTGGAATTGAATTGAATTGAATCTCTCACTTTTTGAACTGATTTCAGTCAGCTGAGATTTTGTATATATATATATATATATATATATATACATATCCATAAGGGAATAAGAGATTGAAAATGTTTCTGTGTACACTTGAATCCCTGCCTGTAGCTTATTGTGTTAGTAATTAATTGTTAGTCGGCGTGTGATTTCTGCAGACGAAAGAAGGGAATAAAAAATGACGAACCACGACATATTGCTCGGGCAAGACACGAATAGCTCTCTCGCCCAAAACCTCGGTCTAGAGATAGTTCAGGCCCATGACCAAGAAACCCATTTAGCTGAATACGAGCCGAACCTCCCGACAGACAACAAACCCGAGCTTGACATGTCCGATCCCGACGAGATGTCGCACGAGCTCGACGAGAACATGGAGCTTGCCGTGATCCAGCACGACGACCCACTGGACCTCGACTCGAACCCGATCCACGAAACAGGCCTCCACTACTCGTCCCTCATTCTCACCCCTTCTCACGTCCTTCAGCAGCGGGCCCTTGTAGCGGGCCCAAACTTCGAACTTCACGTGGGCCAAGAGTTTGCTGACGCCAAGGCCTGCCGTCGGGCCCTTCGCGACACAGCCATAGCCCTCCACTTCGAAATGCAGACCATCAAATCCGACAAAACCCGGTTCACCGCCAAATGTGCAGCCGATAACTGCCCGTGGCGAATCCATGCCGCTAAACTCCCCGGTGTCCCCACCTTCACGATCCGAACCATTAACGAAGCCCATAATTGTGGAGGCATAGCCCACCTCGGCCACCAGCAGGCCTCCGTCCAATGGGTCGCCAACTCAGTCGAGCAGCGCCTCCTTGAGAACCCTAACTACAAACCCAAAGAAATCCTCGAAGAAATTCACCGAACACACGGCATAACCCTCTCGTACAAGCAAGCGTGGAGAGGGAAAGAGCGAATCATGGCCGCCATGCGCGGCTCGTTCGAGGAAGGTTATCGGTTACTCCCACAGTATTGCGAACAGATCAGACGGACTAACCCGGGGAGCATAGCCTCGGTTTATGGGAACCCGGAGGATAATTCCTTCCAGCGTCTTTTTATATCCTTCCATGCCTCGATATACGGGTTTTTAAACGCGTGCCGTGCGCTACTCGGGCTGGACCGAACGTATCTGAAGAGTAAGTACTTAGGGACTTTGCTTCTCGCGACGGGGTTCGATGGGGACGGAGGGCTTTTCCCATTAGCGTTTGGCGTGGTGGACGAGGAGAGTGACGAGAACTGGATGTGGTTTCTCTCGGAGCTACACGGTTTGTTAGAGGCCAACACGGAGAACATGCCGAGACTTACGATTCTTTCGGACAGGCAGAAAGGGATCGTGGAAGGAGTGGAGGCGAACTTCCCGACTGCTTTTCACGGATTCTGCATGCGCCACCTCAGCGAGAGCTTCCGGAAGGAGTTCAATAACAATCCGACGCTCGTCGGCCTCCTCTGGGATGCAGCACACGCCTTAACCGTGATCGAGTTGGAAGCCAAAATCCTCGAAATCGAGGAGATATCGCAAGACGCTGCTTACTGGATCCGTCGGGTTCCGGCTCGTTTATGGGCCACAGCTTACTTCGAAGGAGCGAGATTCGGCCACCTAACGGCGAACCTGCTCGACTCGTTAAACTCGTGGATATTAGAGGCATCGGGTCTTCCCATCATCCAGTTGATGGAGTGCATCAGACGACAACTCATGACTTGGTTCAACGAGCGGAGAGAAACGAGCATGCAGTGGACTTCGATCCTCGTCCCGAGCGCCGAGCGCCGGGTAGCCGAGGCTCTCGAGCGGGCCCGCACATATCAAGTTCTGCGTGCGAACGAGGCAGAGTTTGAAGTAATATCTCACGAGGGGACTCATATTGTGGATATACGAAACAGGTGCTGTATGTGTAGGGGTTGGGAGCTGTATGGGCTGCCGTGCGCTCACGCGGTGGCTGCTCTGCTGTCGTGCAGGCAAAACGTGCACAGGTTTACAGAGAGCTGTTTCACGGTGGCTGCTTACCGGAAAACGTATTCCGAGACTATACATCCGGTGCCGGACAAGACGATGTGGAAGGAAGTGGATGAGTCGGTGGGAGTGATTGTTATAAACCCGCCAAAGTCGCTGAGGCCGGCCGGAAGGCCGAGGAAGAAGCGTGTGAGAGCGGAGGATCGAGGCCGGATGAAGAGGGTCGTGCACTGTAGCCGTTGCAATCAAACAGGGCATTTTAGGACGACCTGTGCCGCACCCATATGACAAATTTATAGAGTTTTTATTGAATAATAAAAAAAGGTTATGAGCTTTTTTTTTTTTTTTAATAATGGAACTATATTTTCTTTCATTTTTTTTTTAATTTATTTAAGACGTATTTATTTTACTGGTGTTTAGCTGAGGTTGTGAATTTGTTGATTGGATGTTTGATGAGTAGGTTTTTATTTTTTTTCAATTTTCATGGTTTGGAAATGGGATTTCTTAATCCAATTTTGCTGTTCGTATTTCATTCTATTTGGATTATACGATGAAACTTGTACAAGTATGTTATATTATATATACACAAAATGAAATATGAAAATAGAATGTTTCATTTTATATTCAGTTTCGTTATAAATATCATAAAGTGGAACAAGCACAATGGAAAGTTGGAAACTTTTAATGTGCCATAGAATCGATTACGTTCCAGACACTGGCGCAAAATAGACACTGGCGCAAAATATATGCCTGTAAACGAGACGAGCCGAGCTCGAGCTCAAGTCCTTAACAAGCTGATCTCGAGCTTTTACAGCCAAACTATAGAAGATTATATAAAAATTTTCTTTTCGAGCCTTATCGAGCTTGGCTCGTTAACCAAACGCACTTTAAATGAACTCGAACTCGAGCCGAGCTGAGCCAAGCCAAGCCAGGCTCGTTTAATTTATGAGCAATATGCATAGGGCATAAAATAAGATACTCCCTTTTATCCGCAACAAAACATCTTGTACACGAAAAAGAAAAATGTCTGAACAAAAATCAACAGTGCTGGATCTATATGTGACTTGAATAGTTTCTAGCACAAGCTAAAAAAAAAAAAAAAAAATAGTAGACGGGATTCCGTAGCATAGGAAACAAGAACAACGTTTCATATGCTAGAATCTTTCGTGCCCTGGGGCACACAACACGTCTACTTTTCCTAAAGAAGGCAATCAAATTACGAAATAAAGCATTTTGCTGTCCAATTGGTAAAGAGATCATCAGATTTTTATAAGCTGTAAGGAGAAACGACACTACACATTTAGTAGCCATAATTGGTTCCGTAAACCGAGGTATAACCACCTGTTTGGGGCGCATGATTAGGATTAGAAGGATAAGAGTTGTAATCGGCTGATGGAGTATGTTGTGTCTGAGGCGGACCTGCAGCAGCTTCAGCCATGAAATTCTGCCATTAAAAGAGACATTCATAATTTAATCAGTCATTTTACGAATAATTCCATCAAGGAAATTTAAGAAAACAACGAAGGGAAAAAAAAAAAAACATGATAATTGATGCATCACACATTCATACTCCAGCAAATCTCCCCACCCAAAAAGATTTAGAAAGCTTTTGATAGACGCCCAGTGTTCCGATTATACCCTCCTTATATAGACTCAATCCTAACTTGACTAATTACTTTAAAAGATGGATAATTGCCTCATTGGATATGGATAACAAGAAAAAAAAAATCTATCAATTAAGAAAACAGAAAATAATCAGGACTGTGACATAATGTTGTTGCCATCCAGGTCCCATTTTATTTAGATATTCGGATATCCTCCACACAAGGAAGATGCATGTTTGAAGAAGAGAATCAACAAACATTATACAGCTGCAGGCAAAAAGACGAAAAAAAAAGAACGTAGTTCTTCATAAAAATCGAATATAACATAACACTTGATATTTTCAATTCCAATTTACAGAAGACCATATAGCATTTATCAACCAAAAAAGTTACAACTGGGCACTCAAATTAAAATATCTGCTCAAATAAATAAATAAAAAAAAAAAGAAAGAAAACGGAAAATGAAAAGGCTTAGAAGATCGATCCTTAAGGCAGAGCATACAAGGTTACCTGAATCAGCTGCTGAGCAGTTTGGACCTGAGAAGCAGTTCCACTAATCTCAACCGTCATCTCCCCAGGAACTCCTTTTGTTTCTTGTACAGTGACTGTAGCACCACTCACCCGCCGAATGTAACTTATGCTTGAACCTTGTGTACCAATTACAGCATCAGCATAAGAGAGTGGAATTTGCATTTGTTGTGTGACCTGAAAACTCATAAAATCCAATTATATACCGAACACGTACATGACAAGACACTTCATTAGAACTTTTATGCTAAAAACAAATATATGAAGTTTTGTCCCAGCACAAACAAGAATGTCATCTGGAGGGGCCTAGGATGTCTTACCAACTTAATATTATACACCTTAGACTACATGAGTTAAATTGGAATTGTAGGACAGTGTCTATTAAGAGAGACACGACTTAGACACTAACAGCTTAAAGGCTGTTTAAATGGATCCCTAACAATAGCCACAATAGACAGAACATATTTTTCCACTGAAAGACTTTATAAATGCTATCCTCACATTTAGTCTGATTTACATAACCCCCAATCATCTTTCAGACCTTTTAATTGGGATATCAGTTAAAACAGACGGAATTACTGGGAAAATAAAGCAAAATATCAGTTTTATTGTCCACGTGTACAAGAAGTTGCAATACTAAGATTTTTGTAAGGGACAGTTCCATCGAATATAAAACAGAAGTCTGCTTCAAGTGATGTTGAAAAAAATAGAATCAGCAAATCATATTTGAATTGATTTCATATTTCATGGTTTGAACATGAATCTGGTTTGATATTCCATGTTTCCAATTCACAACACTGATAAAAACCAATATGGAAAAAAAGATAACCTGAGTGATCACCGAAGAAGCTGCCTGACCGGACGATGAATGCACCGGCATTGGAGCCTCTCTTCCATAAGTAGATATCCCCTGATGAGGTTGTTTTTCCACAGGAGGCGGGATTTCAGCTGAAGGATAATAGTTGTCAAACTGCCTAGGAGGAGGCATGAAATGGGGGCTCGGCTCATATCCAGGACCCGGATGACCGTGTTGTGGGAAAGGTTGAGGTGGCGGGCCCCAGTGCTGAGGTGGTGGCAGTGGTGGCGGCATGTGTTCCATCTGCTGTGAATTAGGGGGCTTTTGCATCTGACACAACATATACAGAGCTCCCAGGATATATAATCAAATTTATAAACATTCGGCCCAAGTAGATTTAAAAGAAAAGCAAACTTACTAGCATTTCAATTACTGGTATGATGCTCCGATCAACCAAAAACTTCCTCAGATGGGATGCCATTAGTTCAATAGCCTTAAGGATGCTTGATGGCTCACCTACTACTTCTACTACTCTATCATCTTGAAGGGCAAAAACTGGTAGCTCTTCTGCCATGTCATACCAAAAATTGAATATATATATAAGCAAATACAGATAATGGAGTATCACTAAGAGCTGAGCAATACATCACCAGACATTTAAGATCAACCAGAAGGGACAGGTGACGAAGACAGAGAGAAGAACCTGATCCAAGAACCCTAACAATGCAGTTAGACTCTTCTTGAATGGATTTGACTGTTGTGCCTTGTTTTCCAATCAAATTACCAGCTTGAGCTGCAGGTACAAGAAGCCTCGTTGAGACCTTTCCTCCTGAACCTGATGAAAGTTGAGAGGAGTCATTTTCCAGACCATCGAAAATGCGTTTATGAACCCTAAGAAGACCATCCACAGCTGGAGGAAGCGTTGCATCAGGATCTTCTCTAGCAGATACCATAACCTGCCCACCGAGTGACAAGTCACATCGGTTACTTATTGTAAGAGCTAAAGCTTAAGAGTACAAACTTTATAGATAATTGTGTCATTTATGATCCACACTAGCCAAATTTTATCTATTTTCGTGAAACAAAATCCCTTGTGCTAGTCACTACTATTTCCAATGTCAATGATCATTATCAACAATGAAAAAGTTTACAGTAGCAAAAGTTTTCAAGAGGCTAATCATAATTGAGTCGGCAAATAATCAGAGACTTCATCTAATTAGGTTTTTCAAGTCAGGACATGCTGCAATCCTGTCTGCAATATATTTCTTAAATGATGGATCATGGTATGAACAAAATCCAGTAAGTCAATCAACTAAGGCCTAAGGGAAATACAGAAGACCACCAATACACTAAAAGAGAACTGCAAAATCAAGTAAGTCAATCAACAAGGCCTATGGAAGATACAGAAGACCAGTAATACACTAAAAGCGAATTGCAAAATTCAGGACATTTGTGCTTAGGCATCAGTGTTGAGATAACCAACTAAACTTCTCAATTTGTTTCTTACAAGCATTAACGAAGAGAAAGTGTCATAGTTCATTTGAAACAAATGTGTGTACATGCATAAAAGTGCACTACGTGTTTGCTATTTAATTATCCTGATATTCTTCCAGGTGTTTACACCAAATTCATCTCCAGGTTCTCCAAAATTGAGAAGAGCCGATAGGTTTAGTCCTAAACACTCATAGTTTATTCTCAAATTATTGATGCACTTGCAACAAAATTCATATTACAAAAACACACATTGAATCGTCATCTCTGACATATAACCATCCTATTTAAATGCAGTATCGAGATGCAAAACACATAAAAAATGTAACTTACAGCTCTTTCTCTCATTCCAGCAGGACCATCAAGAATCTTAATCCGTGCTTTAGTCTCTTCGCATGTTTTCTTTATATACTCTCCTTTACGTCCAATTATACTTCCCACCTTCTGTGCAGGCACCAACATCCTGAAAACACTCTCTCCAGGCCATCCAGGCCATTTTTCAACACCTCCTGCAACTGGCTCATCAGCAATGTTCTGATCTTTATCAGGATTCGAGTTCTCTGGTATTGCATCTTCTTGCTCATTCCGTCGGTCATGTTCATGTACTAGTTCAAGCTCGTGTTCATGTGCTTGTTCAAGCTCATGTTCATGTACTTGTTCGAGCTCATGCTCATGTACTGGTTCTTGCTCAGGCTCATGTACTTGTTCAAGCACGACTTCATTTTCGTGTTCATGCACAAGTTCATGTTTTGGTTGGTATTCAAGTTCATGAGCTTGTTCAAGTTCAAAATTCTGATCAAGTTCAGCCATGTGATGAGATCTGCACAGAAAAAGTACAAAGTAAAGCAGCATCAACAATTATGCACATAGTGACATTCAAAAGCTCAAATATTGCTATTTGATTCACTGAGCATTTTCGTTGCCAAAACAATCAAAATGTGTCATCCACTAATGGGGGAGTAACAAAGCAACAATCATAAACCAGGAAATTTAAAGGCTTTGGAAAGAGGTATTACTGCAGCCAAAAGTTATATAATTTATGCCTGATTTTCAAATCAACTAACTGAAGTATGGCCTTTGAAAGTGTAAATATATGTACAGTAAAAATAGCCAGCTAAGTGACTGGTTACTGGAGGTAGATTAACAAAAGTTCAATTTTTCCTATATAGAAAACGAAGTACAAGCGTATGACAGCCTAACAGTCCTAGGTCATCTACAACTGTTATATATCTAAAACTGCTCCAAAAACTACGTAATATCCTGGGTCTGGAAGCAGATTTTAATTAGGCATGCACTATCTGCTTAGTCCAACACATGTATATAAATTTAAATGTTAAATCCCTAGACTCTAATGTAAAAATTATGAACTATACCCTAAATAAATCAATGCTAAATTCTTAAAAAAAATTATAAGAGGAAAGGAATAGATAGACACAGAAGCCAAGACCAAGGATCAAGCCGTTACAGACATGATATACAAAAACCAGACAAATAAAGAAAGCAAATAGAGAAGGAGAGCAAGGAGAAGCTAAAGCACATCATGTTGTTGAGAGAAAGGGCTGGCCCCACCTACTAACACAGTAGCTGAACTAGGACTAAGAGCTAGTGGACCCAAAATCTTTTTCTTGGTTTGCGAAGCCAAAGCTAATAAAGTAGCCACAGCACAAACTCAATAAACAGTACAGTTTGAGCACATAATGGAGTCCTGCTAGCCAAATCTACAACTTAGAATACAAATAATATAAGCCTGCTGAGCAAGGGGTGTATTTTTCTTAGTATTAAACTTAGCTATCTGAAATGAAAGTAGACATTGTGACACCAGTCAAATTCCAACTAAGCCAGCCTCAATTAAACAATAACTAGCAACAAACATGGCTTGTATACATTACCCCATCGTCCGGAGTCATCCATACACTAACGACCATCGAGAACCTTCCTTATCACTTAACGAGAAGAAAAGAAATGCTGGCATTCTCGAACTTTATATTTCAAATTCACCCATTTATAACTAAACACATAATAGTTAAGAATTGCGAAGGTCTTTTCCCAAACATCTGAATACAGGCACATAATTATCTTTTTTCCCCCATGGAATATTTCTCAATTCCCATTCCACATCCAAAATACAATTAAGCCGTAGAAAAAGATTCCATCAGTCTCCATTCTTGTCTGTCCCGTTAATAAAGCAAGCACACTTATTAACAGGGCATAAATCCAAGGTAAATCGAACCGGAATTTCAGAAGAATTTCAAAAACCCATACAAATAAATGCAGTAACTAAGCAAGAAATAACATCAATAAAGCTCAGTATAAACCAAAAAATAATGGCGAAAATAATGAACATATGAGAAAATGAAGTCGATATTCAAGTCTATAAAAAAAACAACGATAAACCGATAAACATTTATCATACATCACCTGAAAGAAGCAGAAAGTAGAGCAGAAGTAAATGCGTACTCACGCGAAGATGAAACAAGAAAGGCACACTGAAAAAGTACTGCTTACAGTGGGAAAAAATTAGGGTTTTATCTGGTTTCTACTCAAATTGGGGAAGAACAAGGAATAAAAAATGGATAATTATCAAATTTCTAACTTTATATAAAACTGTATGTATATGTAGTGGACGAGCGAGAGGATAGAACACAGCCAGCCCAGCAACGCGTGGACCTACCTAGTCGGCCTGAAACCTCTATACCTCGGCCCAACTTCGATTTCTCATTTTATGCAGCCCAGCAACGCGTGGACCCACCCGTGTTAATTTTTGAAATACATAAAAATTATTATTATTATTATTATTATTATTATTATTATTATTATTATTATTATTTTTACAAGAAATTAGTGGGCAGCCGAGATACAATTTGGGCTCCCACTCCTTTGGCTATAGCAAAGCCTATTCTAGTATAAATGTGAGCAGCAGCCTTTGCTCCAATATCTTGGGCTAAGGAAAACTTTTGAATGCGTCGGAGTAGAGAAACAGCCGCATCATCCAGTTCCCCAAAAGACGAGAAAGAGAAAGGTAGAAAGCCATACCCTTTTGCTTCGCACTTACCCAAATATTTGGTGTGCTTGCGCTGCGTTGCATCTCGAACTGCTCGACCAGCCACAAAGTTTGTCATCCCGGCTAGTGTCAGAGGAGAGGACCCTGTCAGATCCACACAAACATCACGTCCCCCATCCCAGGAGTAAAGCAACAAATCTGCAGGACGGAGGGGCTTGTCGTTCTCATCACACAAGCCAATGTCAACCTCCTTGCCAACAGATATGCCAGATCGATAACAAATATCAGCAAGAGTGTCACGGACTAGATTGTGGCGATGTTTGATACCAACAACACCAGCACAGGATACAGCATGATCACCGAAAATATCGCCCTCGAAAACCCTGGAGCAAGCAGAACAAGGCGCCTGAATAGAAAATAGGGGAATGCCAAGACGATAACACAAAACACAGCGAAAGGTCCTACCATTCATAGTCTGTCCCAAACCGGAAATAGGGGCAGCACAGAGCCAATCGGAGGCGTGATTCTCCTGCTGGGATTGCCATAAAGCCATCTGCCGTGTGGTCAAGGAGTATGTAGAGCCAACTGTTTTGACAACCCACGAGAAATATACATCTGCCAATTTCTTCATTAGTCGGGGGGCAGCGATAGTATCACTTGGGTTACTCAAAATATCAGTCCCAACAGTCAAGCTGAAAGCACTCACAGCATCATCAAAGGCGAGGCCAGAAGCAGAGACACCAGCATTTGCAAGAAGTTTGGACAGTAATTCAAAAGACTGCAAGCGCGATGCAATGAACGCATAATTAAGCACATCTCCGGCACAATAAACACCAAGTCCTCCATACATAAAAGGTAAGGTGGCTAGCCTCCATTGCCAATCACCGAAACCAGGGCCTGATGCAGTGACTATGCACTCCAAGGAGGAGCGGAGGGCCCGGTCAAAGAGGCGTTGAGAAGACTCAAATACCCGGGGGGGCAAGTGCGCATGGCAAAGTAGAGCTTCGAAACACCCGTACAAGCTCGAAGAAGCAGTAACTCACATTGGGGATCATTGGGCTTAGCTACTGCATCCATAAGCTTAATTGTCTTCTCAACTCTCTTCAACGCAAGTTCAGCGCCAAAACTCGAACTCACACTAACCGATCCGCCCAATAATTTCACACCGCGAGTAGGCCTAGCAATGTTAGGCGGGAAAACACCAGTGAGTCTGCTACGAGGGTCCTCTTTTGGCCAAAAAACCTCGGTTTTATCAACATTAAGATGTAAACCAAAACTAGGCCCATCCATCATGATCACCTCCAGGGCCTTACCCACCACCAGGGTATCGCCAATAATGGTACCATCATCAAGATACCAAGCATGTAAACACAGATCGAAAGAGTCCTTAATCTTGCAAATCAAGGGATGCAAAACTAAGGCAAACAAAAGAGGGCCAAGAGGGTCCCCCTGTTGCACACCTTGTGAGGACCATAAGGTATGCTCCCGATAATACAACCTAGCAGGACGAGAGTAGCAGAACTCAACCCAGCGGGATATGGAAGGGCAACGGAGACGAACCTCTCTCAACATGATCTCTCGGTCAACCAAATTGAAGGCGTTCTTAAAATCAACGAGCAATATAGAGAGGCCAATGTCATCACCACGCTCCTCAATCAAACGATTCACAGCATGTAGAACCGCTTCACCACCCCCTGACACCCCTACACCAAACTGGAGACCCTCGAAGTACTCGCCAAGCAAGGGGCCTATCAAAAGTGCAGAGACTTTAGAGACTAAACGCCTCCAAATCGTACCAACTGCTATAGGGCGAATACCACCTCCAGGTTTGACAAGAGGTGTAAGAGGTGCACTTGCAACATACTCACCAAGTGCCTTTGGACATCTCCCATCTAAGAAAAGATTAACCACACATGTGATAGAAGAGATTAACTCATCAGATATCGCAATCGCAGCGCCGCTCAAACAATCCAGAAGATGTTGAGCACGTAAGCCATCTCTTCCACACGATGTACCGCGTGGAAAACTTCTTATCCTGTCTAAAACATCACTGGGAGATGCAGAAAGAGTAGGGCAATCAACAGGTAAATGAGGCAAGGAAGGAGGAGACGCGAGCGGGTGCTTGGCTTGTAACTCCACGAGAGAGTCATCATTATAAGGAGCAACGCCGGAAGAGGAAAGAACTCTGACAGCAACAGTGTAATACCCATCAGAAATCTTTCGCTTACACTGCAAGATATTACGCTCTGTCAAATCAAGGTGCTCTCCGTCATCACCAGAGTAAGGAGGTGAAGCGTCGGCTAAAATTTCTCTCACAAGCTGCAAGTTACCACCGGACAAGCTCCAAGATCGGATAGCATTGGAAATACTCTCCTCCTGTAGCTTACGTCTAACTCCAGACTTACACTCGAGATGGCTGCGAGGCTGAAAGGTTTTCAAAACACAAAGAGGTAGCACAATCAAATTAACCCAGCAAGAGAGGTCATCCGGGGACCCGATAACCAAATCAAGAGCACCCTTTAAGATTCGAGAAAATCCTAAACGGCACTTCGGCGGGATAGATTTCACATTACACAACCCTTTGGAGAGCAAATTATCAAGAACTACCACATCTAGAGAGCATGGTATATCCGCCACCACATGCTGATCAATAGGATGCGAAGGAGCGGGGGGCTTGGCAAAGCCATAGAGAACAAAACGAACCAAACCATCACCACAATCAAGAGGCGCAACATCACAACCATTGGCATGACGACACTTAGTACGCAAGGCATTAGTTTTAAGACAAACTCCACAAAGCCAAATACCCATACGCTTAAAAGTGACCTCAGCTGCAGAGAAAACAGCCAAATTAGAGGAGAGGGCATCCCGCGTGACCCGTTCTGCATCACCACTAAAATGGCGCTCCCGGAGGTGAACACGTAAGGAGCCCCTAGTGAGCCCTTTACCACCCCCATTGGGACAACCACAAAGACTAGCAAAAGGGCATTGAAAACGAACAACATCCGGCATAGCAACAGAAGGCAAAAAAACAGTAGCAAACCGTAGAAGCAGCAAAAAAAGCAGTAGAAGCAGTAGCAAACAGCAGAGGGACCAAATCCGCAGAAGCAGTATCAAACAACAAAAATTATCGTCTGGAGAAGCAGTAGCAAACAGCAAAAAGCAAAAATTATCCGAAGGAGCAGCAGCAAACAACAGTAGAAGCAGTAGCAAACAGCAAAAAGCAATAACAGTAAGGAACCGAAAATCAACAGCAAAGGGACCAAATCCGCCAACAGCTTCTCCGATTCAAGCTCCAAATTATCGTCGCCCTCGCTTCGGTCGCCCTCGTCGCCCGACGCCCTCGTCGCCCGTCACCCTCGTCGCCCGTCGCCCTCGATTCGCCCGTCGCTGTGGCTGTTTTTTATTATTATTATTATTATTATTATTATTATTATTATTGTTATTATTATTATTATTATTATTATTATTATTATTATTATTATTATTATTATTATTATTATTATTACAATATTGCTTATTGTAAATATTAAAATAAATATTGCTTATTGTAAATATTAAAATGTAGTTATATTGATGTGGTAAATATTTATGACAAAGTGCAATATTATTAAATTTTTAAGTTTAAATATAAATTAATTGCTTTTATTAATTTACGTATAGACGAGGTATCCACTAGAAGGGTAGAGTATCCCTTCAAAAAAATAAGACTTACCATAAGCAAAGATAATAGATATAGTTTTAATTTTAAAATTCTTATTTCTCTATTTAGCAATCACTGCAGTTGAACCGATGATTCGGA
>CACSLK010024344.1:402103-412599 GCA_902706635.1 Striga hermonthica
ACTCTGATGATGACCAAGTCCGTGACAGAGTTCTCTTGTTTGTGCCATAACAGGTTTATAAGAGAATTCAAAACAGAATACATAATGAAAACCTTATGAGGTGGCATCATTAGTGTCATTGATGTCAAACTTTTGATTTAATGTCGAACTCTAATAATGTGTTTGAGCAACAACCAGTAACAATTACCCGGAGAGACAAATCGTTATTCCCGTTGCACGTGAAAAAGAATTTGAATTTCCGGATAATAGCTACTGATTGTTGCTGAAACATATTATATAAGTTCATCATTGAATCAAAACGTTGACATCAGTGACACCAATGACGTCACGCCATGAGTCGTCATTATGTATTATGTGTTGAAATCTCTTATAAACTTTTTATAGCACAAACGAGAAAACTCTGTCACGGACTTGGTCATCCTCTGAATTCGGATTCAATGACTGTTAAATTATTAAAGGTATTTTTTTTTATTACACATTTATTTTTTACCTTGTTATTTTTTCAAACTACTGTGGATTGCCGACAACGCGAAAATGGGCTTACCGTCGCATTATTTTACGATCATTTATTCGAAATCGAGTTAGGATTCAGATGATAAGAAAGTATCTACTATATGTGTTCTGTTGTTTGTGGTATTACAACCGCACTTTATCATTCAAATTATAATACCTAATAAAGATTATTTACGTGACATCACAGTCGTACATGTCGTTAATGTTTGAACATGAACTTCATTTCGGACAATGATACCATGTCAATAATATTCATTATGTATTACAATTTGAACTTTAAATTTCGTCTGCAATGGCACAAACAACAAAACACTTATAGATACTTAGCATATAAATTCTAACTCAATTTTGAAAAAATGCTCGCAAAATAACGCGACGGTAAACCCAGTTTCGCGTCGTCGGCACTCCACATTAGTTGAGATTAATATTTTTTTATTTTATTACACATTTAGTTCAAGTCTATATTTAAATACAATTACGTTGACTAAATCTCAACTTCTGTAAAGTGCTGACGACTCAAATGTGGGCTTACCATCGCAGTATTTTGCGATCATTTCTTCGAAATTGAGTTAGGATTCAGATGATAAGAAAGTATCTACTATATGTGTTCTATTGTTTGTGGTATTGCAACCGCAATTTATCATTCAAATTGTAATACCTAATAAAGATTATTGATGTGACATCACAGTCGTACATGTCGTTCATGTTTGAACATGAACTTCATTTCGGACAATGATACCATGTCAATAATCTTCATTATGTATTACAAATTGAACTTTAAATATCATCTGCAATGGCACAAACAACAAAACACTTATAGATACTTACTTAACATATAAATTCTAATTTAATATTGAAGAAATAATCGCAAAATACTGCAATGGTAAGCCCACATTTGAGTCGTCAGCACTTTACAGAAGTTGAGATTTAGTCAACGCAATTGTATTTAAATATGGACTTGAACTTAATTGACATTTAATAAATATGAAACAATAGTCAATTAAGGCATATGTTTTTAAGTTGAAGGTCTTGATATGTAAAATCTTAGAAATTTTTTTAAGGCATATGTTTTTAATATTCATAATAACTACAATTACGTCAATGATGTCATGCGCACAACCTCCATTGTGCATCATATTTCCAACTCTCTCATACGCCTACAATAGAGCAATATACTGAAGTCCTATGGCAGTCTGTGTGATCGTTGTATATACTGCGATATTAGAGGCATATAAGAAAGTCAGAACAATGATGTCATGATACACAATGAAGAATATGGGAAAGACAATATTGATGTGATTGATATTATTGCTTAAATTTGTGAATGTTATTCTATAATAGAGAGAGTCGAAGTTAGCACCGTTTACGACATACTTAAATGTGCAATTATCGTACAACACTACAATAAAACTAAGGTCTTTTTTCTAGAGTACCGTAGTTTATTTGTAGTGTTGTACGATAGTTGCACAAGTAAGTAGGTCGTAAACGATGTAAACTTCGATTGTCTCTATGTATAATGTAAGTATTTTATTATTCAATTATGTATAACAAATTATTTGATATTGTACTATCATGAAAAATTATTTTAAGCTTTGATATTAATATTGTTAAAAATTATTATACTACTATTATATTATTTTGACCTTCGGAAAGGGTGGACAATTAGTTAGAGCTTCTCGACAATACAATTTCAAATATCTATTGGTAATTTAGTTGGTGTACTTGAAATATTTTTTGTAATTGAGTTGGCACGCGTTTCACCGAGAAACTTCTGGCCAATACAATTTCAAATATTTTTTGGTAATTGAGTTGGTGTACTTGAAATATTTTTTGTAATTGAGTTGACAGTTTGGCACGCATTTCACCGAGAAGCTTCTGGCCAAAACAACTTAATTATTAGTTTAATTTTCATAAATTATATTATTTAATTTTTATCATTGTTTAAGTTATTCTATCATTTCATATTAATTTTGTTAAAAATAATTATATTACTCTTATATTATTTTAAGTTTAATATTATTTTGATCGATATTTGAGTTTCACAAATGACAATATATTAAGGTCATATAAAAAAATATTAAAAACAATGGACTTGCGCTAAATTGACATTTATTAAGTGAAAATATCATACAAATTGTAAGCTTTTTTTGTTTTTTAAAAAAAACATTTTCACTTATAAATGTCAATTTAGGTGCCTACGTATCTTTATGGAGAATCAAAGTCCACGTAGTTCTTCTGTTTACGTACCTTCAATTCAGTCGAGTGGAAGTCTCTAATAGTCGTACTCGTCTTCAGCCGTCCCGGTACCGCTCGTCGAACTCGTGAAATCAGATGCGTCGTCATTGTCGTTGTCGTCACCTTCTGGCCCGTCGACGAGCATAACCGTTTGCGTCCTTCGTTCGGCCTTCTTCCAATCCATCAACAACATTTGTGCTTGTAGATTCTCGGGCGTCAACCTCGACCGTCGTGCGTCTAGCATGTAACCTCCCTCACTAAAAGCTTGTTCGACCGCAACTGTAAAGGCTGGAACAGCGAAAAATTCCTTCGCCATCAAACATGGAATAGGATAAACCTTTTTCATTTTTTACCACCAATCCAAGACATCAAAGTTCAGTGGCGCAAATGGTTCACGCGCAATCCTGAATATCAAATTCGACGTAAGGTAGTGATCCAGGTCGTTGTACCAGTCCCTTTTGTCCTTTGGGGGTCAACATTCTTGTACGGATTTTTTGATGCCCACCACTCCTTGTAGTTTGTTGCGCCTGCTCGATTCCCGTAAGAAGAAGCATTGCTGCCGCTACTGCCACGAACAAATGAGCTGTGATGCTCTCCATGCGCGATCGCTGTTTTCCTGAACATTTCATACAACAAATCTTTTGCTTGCTCGACGAGCAGTCTAACGTTAGGTTTTTGACTGTATTCTTCCACCTCAGTCGGCAGTGGGAGTTCAAACATATGATTATAATAAAGGTTAAGATTATCCATCAATTCAATTTCCCGTACACTAGGATCTAACAAACATGCAACTAAAAATGTATCAGGAATATAAAAATAATATTTTAACCATTTCTTTAACATTTCACTTACTAAATCTGTATATTTAAAATAATCAAGTTTGTAAAGATCAGATAAATCCCACATGATAGCTATACATTGACTTAATACAAGCTGAGCAGTAGGATAATAAACACTGGAAAGCATGGAAGTAGCATTTTGAAATGTTTCTAAAAAACTAATAAGTACTTTACAATTCTCCCAATCTATTGTGGAGACTCGGATGTCACAGTCCCTACGGTTTGGATCGTTAAAAAACTTCTCCAACACCGACATAAAAGGAACTGTGTCATTCAACATTTTATATGTTGAATTCCATCGGGTGGGAACGTCGGGTTGAAATTTTTTAGGTTTCAACCCTTCATTCTTACAAAAACGCCCGATGCTTTCATTTCTTGAGGACGTTTATGTAAATAATTAACAGCATTTCTAATTGGCGTGACTGAATCTTTAAAAGCATTATAACCAGATTATACACATAAATTCAAGACATGACATATACAGCGAACATGAAAAAATCTTCCTCCACAAATTGGTGAGCAAATATCTGTAAGTTCACGTATAGATGCAGTATTGGCAGTTGCATTATCAAAAGAAATGGAAAACACTCTTTTACCAATTTTATATTTATCCAAAAATTTTAGAAATTAAACGAGCAATATTAGAAGCAGTGTGACGTTCATGAAATGCAACATAAACGATTAAACGTTTTTGCAAACTCCAAGTTTCATCAATCCAATGACAAGTAATTCCCAAATAGAAGTTAGTTTGCCAATGATCAGACCATATATCAGCACAAATAGATACTCTATGATTTAAAGATTTGAAAGTTTCTTGCAAAATTAATTTTTTTTCACTGACAATTTTTCGAATATCGCGAGAAAGAGTAGTACGTGGAACCCGGGTGGCACCCGGATTTAAAGCCATTTGAGCAAAATTTTCATATAAATCACTATCACCAAAACTAAATGGAAGAGATGAGGCAAAAACAAATTCAGCTAAATGACGTCTATGATTATCATGCGAGTAATGAAAAAAAGATGGCGTATCTGTACCAGTGTCGGATGCAGAACTGGTGCTGGGGAATTGCGTCTGTGCCATGTCGATTCCCAACATATGCGGGTGACAACTCTTTAGGTGTCGAGTCAAGGATCCGTACCCATCGCCTTTTTTGAAATGATACAACTTCTTGTCGTTAGACGGACAATGGTTGCAGACTGCTAAAAAATAATTCGGACCTTTTGCGGATTTGGGATCTTCTTGTAATGTCGTTGAAAGATGTCGGACCCCTTATTGCCACCCCTACCCGGACCACGACCATAGACAGAGGATGGGTGATGCATGTCCGCCTCAGGCTGCGTCTCTTACTGGATCTCGTCTGGGCTCGTTCCAAATAGATCATCTAAATGGTCGTGATAAGGCTGCTGCTCGGGCTCTTGCTGTCCGGACTGAACTGAGTCAAACAAGGCTTCTATTGTTGCTTCATCAATAGCATTTGGGACAGAAGGAACATTAACATATACAGATGGACTGACAAATTCAGGATGTGGAGGTACTGAAGAAGACTTGCCGACATTTCTCCGTTTATTTCCGGAAGTTGAACCACGACCACCACCACGAGAACTTGACATTTTTTAGTATAAAATAAGAAATGTAGAATATGTATAAAAAATAATTACAATAAAAAAAATATACAATATAAATTTAATATAGATTATAAAATTCAAAATAAAAGATTTTTTATGTATATATTTTTTTTGTGTATATATATAAATATATATATTTTTTGATGTAAATATATAAATCGAGCTTTTAATAAAAAAAATTGTGTTGCATGGGTACTCTGATTCTGTTTGCTGTAGGGCATTTTTATCGACCCTGCGTGGAAGAGCACTCGATTGGTTTCATCAGCTTCCCCCTGGGTCGATCGCGAGCTTTGAGGACTTTACTGGCAAGCTTATCAATCAATATTCGAGCACGGTGGTGCAGGAGAAAACGTATTTGACTTTGATGGCGATGAGGCAGGGGGAGAAGGAATCATTGAGGAAGTATGTTGCTCGATATAACCAAACATGTTTAGAGGTGCACTCGGCTTCGGACGAGGCGAAGGCGGGTGGATTGATAAGGAGTCTTCGAGTAGGGCCTAGTCGAACTTCCCTGGCAAAGACCCCTGCTCGATCATATGAGGATGTTCTGAAGCGGTGCAGGAAGTATATTAACTTGGAGGAAATGGAGATGGAGTTTGCAAAGCTGGAGGGAGTGGCTCGACCAGAGCCAAAAAAGGAGAAAAGTCCGCAGAGGGGGAGATTGCCGAGGAGGAATTCGCCCAAACGGAGTGGGCAGAAGAGGGCATCACCCCGAAGAGAGAGTCAAGACTCGAAAAGGGAGAAGAGAGATGAGTGGCAGAGGAGGCCGATGTTGTTCTAGAGACAGAGATACCACACTTTTGCGCCCTTGAGGAAAGACATGACAGAGGTCCTCGAGACCATGGAGCAGAAGATGCCAAGTGAGGATGTGACTTGGCCGAAGAAGAGGTTTACAGACCCAATTCGACCTAAGTCGGATATTTACTGTCGTTTTCACCGAGATTATGGTCACACCATGGAGAATTGCAGACATTTGAAAGATGAGATTGAGAGGTTGATTCGAGTGGGATATTTGAAAGAATTTGTGTATCACGACAGGGTGAAAGGGAAAGGAAGGAGAAGGTGTAGGGAGGATTCGGAAGAAAGGAGTGATAGAGATGAGGAGGGAGATGGCGGAGATGGTCGAGATGGTCGAGGAAAGAAGCCAAGGAGAGATGGCGATAAAGGAGGGCATGGAGGAGAAGCCCCGGTGAAGAGAGGGACGATTTACATGATTTCTGGTGGGCCAACGGATGGAGACTCGAATAGGGCCAGGAAGGAGCATGCTCGAGCTGTGAAGAGGAAGAGAGAGGAGGTGGGGATTACGGCTCGCATGCCGGTCATAAGTTTTAAAGCGGAGGATGCCGAGGAAGTGGTCCTAGCGCACAACGATGCTTTGGTGATAACCGCGGAGGTTGCAGGCTTCGATGTGAAAAGGGTGTTTATTGACACCGGAAGTTCGGTGGACGTGATGTTTTATGACTGTTTCGTGCAGATTAACAAAGAGTTGAATATGGAGTTGAAACCGGTGACCACGGAACTCTATGGCTTTAATGGAGGGGAGGTGATGCCGATGGGTGAGGTGAGTTTGCCAGTGGCGCTGGGAGTGGGCGAACTGAGGAAGGTGCGCATGGTGAGGTTTGTGGTCGTAGGGGCTGAATCATCTTATAACATCATTATGGGGCGAACGAGCTTGAACGCGTTCCAGGCGGTCGTATCCACGTACCACATGACGATTAAATATCCGGTGGGCGAAAACGTAGGGGAGATTGCTGGGGACCAGCTCACTTCGAGGAGCTGCTACCAAACGACGGTTAGCAATAATAAGCAGCTGGCGAGGAGGCAGGCCCAGTCAGAGGAGGAGAGGATTAATCGGCCAGGTGGGTCGAGGTCGAAAGAGGATAAGCAAAGAATGGAGAAGGGCAAGGAGAAGATGGATATTCAGCCAGAGGGAGAGGTGGAGAAGATTCAGATGATCGAGGGGTGTGAAGAGAGGAAGTTCAAAATCGGGAAAGACTTGGAGGAGCCTATCCGGTCAAGGCTTATCGATCTGGTCAGGGAGTTCGCGGACATTTTTGCCTACACCACGGAGGAGTTGACGGGGATAAGTACGGAAGTGATCAAACACCGGCTGAACATCGACCTCAGTGTGAGGCCGGTGAAGCAAAAAAGAAGACACCATGGGGCCGAGATGGACAAAATCATTGAGAAGGAGGTCGAGAAGCTATTGGGAGCAGGGCATATCAAGGAAATCCAGTTCCCCGAATGGTTGTGAAATACGGTGATGGTGTCGAAGGCGGAGGGAAAATGAAGGATGTGCATTGATTTCCGTGACCTGAACAAAGCGTGCCCGAAGGATCTATACCCGCTGCCCAGAATTAACCAGCTGGTCGACTCAACGGCAGGGTGCGAATTGCTGAGCCTGATGGATGCCTCCCAGGGATATCATCAAATTCCCTTGGCAAGAGAAGACAGGAAGCGTGTGAGCTTTGTAACAAATCGAGGGCCCTATTGTTACGTGGTCATGCCGTTCGGTCTAAATAATGCGGGTGCCACATATCAAAGGTTGGTCGATAAAATTTTCAAGGAGCAACTGGGGAGGAACATGGAGGTATATGTGGACGATATGTTGGTGAAAAGCAAGGAGGAGTTGGATCATGTGCGAGACTTGAGAGAAACATTCCTAACATTGCGGAGATATGGGATGAAATTAAATCCTGCTAAGTGCTCTTTTGGGGTGAGATCGGGGATGTTCTTGGGTTACTTGGTGACCAAGAGAGGTATTGAAGTGAATCCTGAGAAGGTTCGAGCTGTAATGGAGATGAAGCTGCCGACGAATGTTAAAGAAGTACAGATCTTAGCTGGTCGAATTCCGGGCCTGAGCCGTTTTATATCGAAGGTGGCGGAGAAGAGCGGTTCGTTATTTAGAACATTGAAGAAGAGTGCAAAATTCCAATGGACGGAGGAGGCGCAGGGGGCCATCGAGGAGTTTCGGGGTTGTTAGCCAACTTTCCCTTATTGGCTAAACCCATACAGTGCGAGGAGTTGGTGCTATACATTTCTATAGGAGAGAGGGCGGTGAGCTCGGTGTTGTTGCGGGAGGAAGGAGTAGCGCAATTTCCCATCTACTACATGAGTAGGGTGATGCAGGGGGCAGAGATGAGATACTCGGAGATTGAGAAGTGTGCATTGGCCGTGGTCGTAACGGCTCGAAAGTTGAGACCTTATTTCTTGAACCATAAAGTGAGAGTACGAACAAACATGCCGTTGAGAGAAACGCTTGGCCGACCATCGGTCTCTGGTTGATTGGTGAAATGGGTGGTCGAGTTGAGTGAGTATTCTCTATCATATAAGCCGAGGAGGGCCATAAAGGCGCAGGTGTTGGCCGATTTTATCCAGGAGGGCACGAAAGTCGAGGAGGAGTCAGGAGGGTTATGGCAGCTGTTTGTGGATGGATCTATGGCGCGAAGCGGGGCAGGATTGGGAATTGTCCTTGTTTCTCCTAAAGGCGATTACTTGGAATTTGCAGCTAAAGTGGGGTTCAAAGTATCCAATAATGAGGCCAAATTTGAAGCAGTAATCAAAGGCCTGAGTTTAGCCAAGGCAGGAGGAGCTCGAAAAGTACAAGTGCATTCTGATTCTCAACTAGTGGTTGGGCAGTTTCAGGAGGGGTTTGAAGACAAGGAGGACCGGATGCAAAAGTATGTAGATGAGATGAGGAAGTTGAGGGAGGAGTTCGATTCATTCCAGCTGATACAAATTCCTCGAGGAGAAAATGGTCGGGCGGACCTGCTATCAAAAATCGCTCAGAGCTTGGTGGATTGTAAGAGTAGGAGTGTTACTTTATTGCATCTGGAAAAAAATGGTTGAAGCAGAAGTGGCGGAGATCGAAGAAGTGGAAGATTGGAGGGCCCCGATCTTGGAGGAGCTGAAAGAAGGAACGATAAAGGTGGTGAGGAGGTTTTTTGAGCATGGAGGTATTCTTTACAAACGGTCGTATGGGGGACCACATTTGCAGTGTGTTACTAAGGAAGAGGGTCGATATGTGCTGAGAGAGATGCACGAAGGATGTTGTGGTGACCATAGCAAGTCAGGGGCTTTGGTCGCAAGGATTTTGAGGGCGGGATATTTTTTGCCAACGATGAGGGAAGATGCGAAGGCGATGGTGAAGAAGTGCTTGCAATGCCAAAAACATGGTCCTCCTATTCACCAACCGGCAGAAGCAATGACAACGATGAGTGCCCCCATACCATTCGCCTAGTGGGGTATCGACCTGGTGGGGCTGATGCCTCAGGGAACCGGGCAGAAGAAGTTCTTAATAGTGGTGGTCGATTATTTTACAAAATGGGTGGAAGCCGAGCCTTTAGCGAAGATTACGGAGGAGAAAGTAATTAAATTTCTTTACAATAACATCTGCTGACGGTTTGGCGTACCCAAAGTGTTGATCTCCGACAACGGCACCCAATTCAATGGTAAGCGGATTCGCGCATGGTGTGAAGACATGAAAATCGAGCAGCACTTTGCCTCCGTTGCTCATCTGCAAGCCAATGGCCAGGTCGAAGTAACAAACCGAATTATACTGAATGGGTTGAAAACAAAGTTGGAGAAGGCCTCGGGAGCATGGGTCGATGAGCTGAGTTCTGTACTGTGGGCGTACCGCACAACCCCGAGGTCGACGACAGGAGAAACCCCGTTCAGCTTAGCTTATGGAATGGAAGCGTTGCTACCGGTCAAGGTCGAGTTATCATCCCAGAGGTCGAGCACATATAATGTTGAACAGAACGAAGATCTGATGATGGCGGCCTTAGATACTATTGAGGAGCTGCGCGGGGAAGCAGCAATCAGGGTGGAGGCGTACAAGCAAAGAATGCGAGCCGCTCACGACAAAAAGGTGAAAATTCGCAGACTCCAGGTAGGCGACCTGGTTTGGAAGCGTGTCGATGTGCTCAAGCATGTGCGAAAGCTGGAGCCGAATTGGGAAGGGCCATACCTGGTCGAGCGAGTGCACGCAGGAGGAGCGTACTCGCTGAAGGATGCTGAAGGCCGATCACTTGCCAGGTCATGGAACATAGCTAATTTGAAAAAATATTATGTGTGAAAATTTTTGTTTCTTTTAAAAGAAAACTGGGAAATTCGAATGAAGATGTAAATCGCAAAATTTGCTCGAAAGATAATGAAGTTCAAAGATTTTTCTGATTTTATCCGCTTTATTGTACATTTTCTTATGCTTGGAATGTTGGTATAATTTAAATGACAGGATGTGTGTGTGGTATGGTTTGACTCGGTGGCCGCTTGTTTAGAACA
>CACSLK010024344.1:453743-466851 GCA_902706635.1 Striga hermonthica
GTTCGGATGTGAAAAAGTATTTTACCCTTTCTAATATGATCCCTCCTCTATCACTTTATCTTTTTGGGAAAAAGTATTTTACCCTTTCTAATATGATCCCTCCTCTATCACTATTTTTTCCACAAGATCTTAAGCCATTACACTACATTTTGTAACAACATAAAGAGTTGACCAGCTGAAAACTTTATTAATTGTGTATTTGGAGCCTAATCTACGTTCCTTACTTGATTGCTTTCAGATTTCTGGTGCTTTCATACTTCCAAATTCAGATCCCCAACACAGTTGAAAGATTTATTGGCTTAGCGATGGCGGGGAAGGGGAGGCAGCTCTACGGGAGGGGTGCGCCGCGTAAAACGCCGTCGTCTACGGTGGTCCTCTATGGGCTAATAATGTTGTCGCTGCTGATTGTGATCCTCTTGTCACTTGGTATTCTCTCCATTTCCGGCAACAAGAGCTCAACGAATTCTCCTAGGGCGCATGACCTCAGCTTTATCGCGCACAATTCAGTGTACTCGTAAGTGAAGTGAAATTGAACCCACCCTCTTTAAAGTCTTTTTTTTTTTGTTTTTTTTTTCCTCGTGTTAGAATTCAATTGCTTTGTATTTTATTAGAAATCATGAAGATGAAGAAAGAAAGGATCAATGGGTCGAAGTTATTTCCTGGGAACCCAGAGCCTTCGTTTTTCATAATTTTTTGGTAATTATCCTATTCTTATGTACATAAAAGTGTAATTTAGCTTTTAAGACTGTATTCAGATGATGTATCCTTGAAGTCCAAACATGCGTGTCCTTCCTGGAACTGCGCATTAATTACAGTGCAAAACCTTAACTCATATCTCTTTTTGTTGGCATCTTCTTGCCATTTATTATAACTCGTATGGTCTGGATCAGACAATGATATTGAGATGAGAGTTGTAAAACCTTGTACTTTGCAGAGTAGGGCTCGGGTAATTCATCATAACTCTCCAGTGTAATGCAGTTGTTGACTTTTATTACTTGTATCTTTATCTTCTTTTTAACTGGTAATAGGAGGTGGTTAGTGATAGCTTAAAATGAGATGTGGAAGTGGTAGCATGATCAAAGTGATGGCTGCAACCACCAGATGTATTTCTTCTTTATGAATTCATGTATACCTAGAAAGATCAATACTGTTTGTATGTCGGTTCTATGGACACACATTTTCTGCTTCACTAAATGTGCATTCCATTTGTTAAGATTTTTTTTTTCATGGCAGTCCAAAGAGGAATGTGAATATCTTATTAGCATTGCTGAGCCGCATATGGAAAAGTCAACTGTCGTTGATAGCGACACTGGAAAGAGTAAAGATAGCAGGTATGCCAAGACTAGTTCCGTCTTTTGGTTGGTATTTAAAATTGACCAACAAGATGAAATGGCCTTAATTTTCACTTCTCACTTCCATTGTCTTCACAACCTAATTTCCTATCAGGCATCGGCTCCATCTCTGAAGTTCATATTGTTGAAATCATTTCTTATTAGCATAGTGGCATATGAGATGGTGGTTCTATAATCAATATTCCTTTCACAAGTTATCTTAAACCTTTCCAAGCATTTTCTTGGAGGCTCTCTAACTTGGTTGACTATCTAGTTTGACATTATATGTTCTGCTATGGCTGCATCCACGCTTAGCCTCACTTCTATCATGTTGTTTATTGAATTTATTTAATTACATGATCAGTCTCAGCATGGTTATCAAGCAGCTATATATGATCTGTAAACAGTTCTCCGCTTGCTGAAATTATCTCGACATAACTCCATCATAATATTAACATCATAGTGAGCCAACTATTTGAAACATCTATTGTATGTATTGTTCACCTCCGATTCCTAGATTATTAACTTGCCACCACTTACTAGTTCTTTTTGGATGTATTTTCGAACGGCTCTAGAAGCACATAACTTTAATATGGCTTAAGTAGTTCTTTTCGTTTCTAAATCAGCTATAACTAGTACAATACCCGTGTACTGAACGGGTGTTGAGTTAAGAAATATATGATAAAAATTAGCTAAAATAATTTTTTTATTTATAAATTTTGATGGACTAATTGATTGAAAAAAGGAAATAGACAATGCAGAAAGTGATTTGTAAATCGTAATTTAGGAGAAAAATGTGGGAGAAACTTATAATGTGGTAAGATTGCTACTTGCCAAAACTAAGAAGGAAATGTGTAGTAAGAGAAGAAAATAACAAAATTAAATATACACATACCAAGTTTGAAAAGTTATTTATGTCTAATACCAAGCCTAACTCTAGAGCAAAAATGAATATATAAACAACATTACGAAGCATAGATTTTCGCCATGTCAACATCCGAAGCATGAGAATTTGACACTTAGGCTCACCATGTTTTGAATTAATATATAGGGGCGATGGCTGCTTTCCAGTCTAATACCTAAATGATTCAGCTTTCCAAAGTTCCCTTTGAAGCCGTTTCACTTACGTTGTCTTTAATACAACATAGAAAATTGAATATCCATGTGCGCTTTTCTTGCTGTGCCATTGGATTTTCATGCCTTTTGTCCCTGCAGAGTACGTACTAGTTCTGGAACATTTCTTGCAAGAGGGCGTGACAAGATTGTTCAGAGAATAGAGAAACGAATTGCAGATTTCACCTTCATTCCTGTAGGTATGCATTTTACTTGCTACTGGATCCCAAACTTTGATGTCTTCAGATGAAATTGTTTTCTAAAAGTTTGTGCCGGGATACACTTGGCTTAGTTTAAAATATCACCGCCAGTTCTGGTTTTAGATATCTTACACCTGTCGTATACTTCGATGTGTTCCTTGGTTACCAGATATAGGTAGAGTATATATGTTGTAGGGCCGCTAGGTTCCTTCACTACTGCTTTATGCTTTGATCTGCGACTGCATGAATAAGGTGAAAGGATCAAATTAGTTACATTGGCAAAATTGCACAAGATATTGTTTATTACTGTACAGAGTTTTGGTTTCTGCATGCATGAATGAAGCTTATTTTCACAGAAAGTTGTATAATATCATTCATGTATAATGTACATGAATGATACATAATAGTATAATACATCTCCGAGTCTTTTGCTCTATTTTCAGGCAATGCGATATCGTTTGGCTTTGCTTGCCCATCTGATAATCGGTTATTTGGCCGTCATTTACTTTATTTTGCTTGCTTGATATATCAGAGTTTTTCACACTTGACTTCAATACATCTCCTTTAATCAACAGAACATGGTGAAGGCCTTCAAATTCTTCATTATGAAGTAGGGCAAAAATATGAGCCTCACTACGACTACTTTCAGGATGAGTTCAATACTCAAAATGGTGGTCAACGCATTGCCACTGTTCTTATGTATTTGTAAGTAACTTTTCTCTGTTTCGATGTTCTACAAGTCACTGTTGCACATCTCTGATTCATGAAATTATAGGTCAGATGTTGAAGAAGGTGGTGAGACGGTGTTTCCAGCAGCAAAAGGAAATTTTAGTTCTGTGCCATGGTGGGATGAGCTATCTGAATGTGGCAAAGGGGGACTTTCGGTCAAACCAAAAATGGGCGATGCATTACTTTTTTGGAGCATGAAGCCTGATGCAACTTTGGATCCATCAAGTTTACATGGTTAGTTGTGGGCCTGAGTTGTATCTTTTTAGTAATGGTTGAAGTGGCTAGCTTAGCTAGCAGATGCATTACATGGTCGTCTTATTTACTTGTGTTGCTTTATTTGAGTATTGTGCTCCTGACACATTATTTTGGTGTTCTGTAGGTGGTTGTCCTGTTATAAAAGGGAACAAATGGTCATCTACGAAATGGATGCGTATCCACGAGTACAAGGCGTAATGTTCATTTTTTACTGGTGAGCTTCATTATCTGGATGAACTTATATTGTCTTGAGCAACTCTTCATGGTATATTCTGTGGAATCTTTTAATATGACAGTTTTTACCTGCACGGTTGCATACTATCTTTATTGGACATTTTCAGCACATTTTATTTCCTGTCTGATCTTAACAGTGGTGAGAATTAATGTCTTTAATTCTGTATTGTTGCATGTTCTGAGGGGAAGGCCTCCTGATCTCATATTAAATGTTGTTTTCTTTCATAACGTTTTCTTTGCGTACCTGCTGAGTGTGGATCACTTTGTAGTGGATGAGAGCAGACATGTTCCCTAAACAACATGAATAAAAATGCAATAATGTAGTTTGTAGTCTTTTTTCTGTTTTGAGTTCTAAGTTCTATAGCATAGGATGGTCAATTAGCTAAATGGTGGTACTTTATCTAAACATATCCTTGGAACTATTCAGGTCGTATGTTTCCTGTATTAATCTAGTCACAATTACACAGGAATACGTGAAATACCTTTCAAGTTTAGTTATGAAGCAATATACTGAACCCAAAGTTAATCTGTCTAGTTAGCATCACAATAATTAGATTGTATAGAAGAACCAATGTTGAAGGAGCGAAACATCATCACATTTTTCGGGTGGATAGGCCTTTCCAACTGAAAGGATTTTAGCATCTTAATCTTATCTTTGGTGGCCTAAGAAAATGGATGATGCTTCTGTAAATTTCATAGTTGTGTGACTTATATTTGCCTCAGTGGCTGTCTGCAAATGAATAAAAGTAAATGAAATAAAATAGAAAACTCGTGGACAAGGGAGATTTTAATTGTTAAACCAAAATACAATGATAGACATAATGTGTTAAACTTCAGTTTGGAGTGACCCCAAAGCAAAAACTGTTAGGAGTTAAGGATCAAGAATAATAGAGGTAATGTTATTGATGATAATAATAGGGACGAAACAAGAAGTATGAAACTTTTCCAGCCCAGCCCAGCAAGAAACTTGCCCAATAGACTATGCTATTACAAAATAAATCTCCTCCTACTTAACCTATTGACCACTCTCTCTTATATACTAAACATAGCTAATATGAGATGACAGTAAGAAATAAAAGGGGTAAGAACAATATTAGCATTTAAGGTATAATAAATTAGTAAAAATCCTTAAGATTAAGCACCAATTAATATCCCAAAATCAGCATAAGATATTCAAGAATTGATTGCTTTCCATCCTTTCATCTCTGTCATTGCTACCTCCCAGAAACAGCCTTGTCATAAGACTGGCGTTCATAATGAAACAAAGTTCGAGTAAATGGCAAAACTAAACGACCCTTATAAAAAAGAATACAGTTGATCATTGCATAGGGGCCACAAGTGTCATCACACAGGCTCGAACCGCGTATTATCCGCTTCCCATTGTCCTTTGTCCTTGTTGGGTTCTGTGAAGAATGTCGGCTAAAGTGCACATCCAAAGTGGCAATCTATCTCGACGTGTTTGGTTCGTTCATGAAATAAAGGATTTGATGCAATGTGGTTTGCTCCTTGGTTGTCACACTAAACTGTTGCTGGCAGCTGGCAGCTGGGAGCCTGGGAGAGCAAATTCTAATCTGCTAATCCAAGCTCCTTTAGTAACTGATGTATGTATACTACCTCATATACTGAATCAACCATCGACCTATACTCTGCATTATCAACTGAACGAGAAGCAACATTTTACTTCTTGCTTCTCCACGAAACTAGATTGCCTCCCTCCCATAAATATACAGTAACCATAAGTTGATCTTCTATCATCCCTGCGTAGTCGGCACCACAACATGCTTGGATTGTCCTAGCTTTTTGATTGTCGCCTATTGAACAATGCCCGTCCCGAGCCCTTTTCAAGTAGCATAAAATTTGTTCAAGAAGTGCCCAAAACGGTTCGAGAAGACATAAATCGACTTGCTACACCAACTTCAAAGGATATGGCAGCGCATGTTATGGTGAGATAATTCAGTTTCCTTACAAGTCTTCTATATCGTTTTATATCATGAAATAGCTCACCATCATTCTTTCCTAACTGCAAGTTTGGTGTCATCAGAGTTGTTTTTTTCCCCAACTTTTCTAGTTTCTTTAAGAAGGTTTAGCACATACTTCCTATGACAAAGGAAAATTCTACTCTTCTCATTATCTCTACTCCCAGAAAGTATCTCAAGCGTCCCAAGTCCTCTGTTTGAAAATTCTCATGGAGGAAGGATTTTAGGTTTGAGATCCCATCATTATCATTCCATGCAATATCAATATCCTCGACATACACCACGAATGAAATGATCCCAAGACTTGATCGCGTATTCTCGAGTGATCGGATTTTCATCTCACCAACCCATATTTCAAAACAATTTTTGGCTAAATTTGTCGAACCAAGCTCGGGGACTTTTCTTTAACCCATACAGAGACTTATGAAGATGATATACCTTCCCATACTCCCCCTAGAAAGCCATGAAGAAACACATTCTTAATGTTAAGTTGGTGTAGAACCCAGTCAGAAGAGGCAACAAAGGCAGCAAGGGAGATGAGCATTCGAACAAAAGTAAGTTTAGCCACGGGAGAGATCTCAGAGTAATCGGTGCCATAAGTCTGAGCATAGCCTTTAGTTACTAATCGAGCTTTAAGACGTGCCAAAGAGCTATCAGGATTACCTTTAACAATCAATTTTCTTTTTGCAAAGTCCACTAAAGACCATGTGTCATTATGATCAAGAGCATTCATTTTCTCAATCATAGCATTACCCATCACGATGAGCTAAAGCAGCGCCAAGCGCCAATAGATGTAGGAATAGGGATAGAGTCTAGCTTGACAACAAAAGAGCTTGAAGAAACACACAAGTTGTCATAAACGCAACAAAAGCAATAGGATAAGTGCTAGATCTTTTACCTTTGCGAAGCGAACTAGGAAGGTCATTAGGGTTTTTTTTGGTTCGGGGACATGTGTAGAGGTTGGATTGGGCACAGGGTTGTCCAACGGAGTAGCACACAAAGGATGTGAATCAAAGTCTGTGGTGAACTCTTGATTTGATTGAGAGCGTCGAGTATATGTTATTGGGCGGCCGAGTTCTCTGAGGTGGAGGGGAAGTAGGCGTAGTGAGAGTAACATAATATACCAAGAACTCGTCCTCCTTTGGAGATGGAGACTCTAGAGTAGGGAAAGATGGAAGGTGTCCATAAAAACTAACATCCCAAGACAAAACATACCGATCGAGGACAGGGGAAAACACTGATATCCTTTCTACACCGTGGAGTACACAAGAAAAATACACTTGAGAGATTTCGAATCTAACTTGGTGATATGAGGTCTTGTATCTTGGACAAAACAAGTGCACCCAGAAATTTTAGGTGTGAGGAAAAATGTTTTTTTTTTTTTTTCTTAAAATGGAATCTAATTAACCAAATAGAGCCGAGGGCATTGATAAAAAAACAAGCAGTGGACACAACATAGCCCAAAACTTTTAGGAACATGCTCGTGCAACCTCAAAAAGGTGTCGATTTTTACGTTCTGCATTCCCATTTTGAGCTGGTGTATCAACGCATGACGTTTTATGCAAAATCCCATTTTCAAACATATAAGATTGAAAAGGTGCAAACAAAAATTCTTTTGCATTATAACTTCGTAAGTGTTTGAATTGTAGTAAAAAATTGAGCTTTAATTTTGATCTTATCAGAACGACTTCATAAAGTAATATCATCAATAAAAGTAATAAAAGTAATAAAATATCTAAAACCAGATTTCGATGACACCGAACAAGGACCCCAAACATAACCAACCTAAATGGGGTTGCATCCTTCATGTTTATTCTAGGCGATAAAGAACTACGCCAATGTTCAACAAACTGACATGACTCACAAAATACGGATGACAACCTTGAAAATTGAGGATCAAATCTTTAGAACTTTAGAGGGAAGGATGGCTAAGACGACAATGCATATCTAGTGCAAAGGAGGAAGGGGTGCAAACAAGTGACATAGATGTCGAAGAGTCGAAAACATAAAGGCCATCAGATTCACGTCCTTTGGCAAGCTTAGTACAGAGTGTAAAGAGATAAAAAGAGTAAGACAGGCTGCCAGAACCAAAGGCACGGGTAGTAAACCCATCAACCATAGTGACACAAAAAAAGGTCTATCAGGGTCAAGGGTGGAAAAAAGACTGGGTTACCTGTCTTATGATTTGACGCACCTGAATAGTGCCTTTAGATATGAGGCTTGTTACGGAATTACGTGCAAAGAAGGCAACAGATGACGAAGGTTTCTCTGTTTCAGTAAGTCGAGAATACTCCTCAGCAGAAATAGGGAAGTGACCATGTCAGACGATGACCATGAGCAGAGCTAGTGGCTCTTCTAATTCTTCTTCTTAACTGAGGACATGAATACTTTAGTGTGCCCAAATTCATGACAATAATAACACTCCACTTCTTTAGATTCGGGATTGCGAGAGCCATGATTTGTCGTACCGCATCGAGTACCACACTAAGAACCTCCTTGAGAGCCTCGTCGAGGTCCGCCACAAAAGAACTCCTTAAGAGCCTCCGCGACTGACCATGACACTATGTTGAGAGACATGAGTGCCGAGAGTGGGAGACTGCATTTCATGAATGGGCAAATGTCTCTTGGAGAGAAGGAATGCTCGATTCGGAGAGAAGTTGATACTTGAAAGCATCAAATTTTGGATGTAACAACAATTTGTTCCCCTTGTTTCTGCATTCTTTTGACATCGCTGCTTAACAGAAGGAGAGAGTTTAGTTCGTTACAAACCTTGTTAAACTCCATGACATATGTCGTAGCGTTTTTATAGTGTTGCTCTCCTCTATGAAACGATTTGCAAACTAATTAAATACGAAGGAGATATTGGTACATTCAGAGTATAAGAATGTTAGATTATCCATCTTTGACAATTCACAATAATTAACCAAAGAAAGTATATTTGGCTCAATGGAGTTTCGAATTTGAACGAGCAATTTTGCATCATCATCACGTAACCAAGCCCGACGAGTATCATCTTTGACATCATCTGTGGGAGGATCCGAACCCAAGTGATCATCTTTGTCGATACTACGGAGGTGAACGATAATGGTTTTACTTCAACCAAGGAAATTAGAACCATTCAATATAACATTAGTGATTTTATTCATATTAGAGACGATTTAAGACACAATTTTATTCGCCTCCACAAGAATAGAATTGTTCCCGAACCAATGAACGAATCGTAGCAGTCGGAGATTTTTATTTTTATTTTTATTTTTAAACAAAGAGATGAAATTAAAATTTCCAAGGAGTCACTAAAACCTAAAACTGAGAACACCAAGAAGAAGCCTGAGGAATTCCGAGCAGGTGGTCGTTCGTCTAAAATATTTCCGGCCACACTTGCCCTCACGCGCCATCGTGTGAGACAGACTGTAGAAGAGTACGGCGGCGCGTGTACCTTGCACATGCAGAAGCTAGTGGCCATACTTTGACCGGACGGCTGGTCCGACTCCAAGTCCGACGTTACAGTAGGTGAGACCCGATACTCACCCGAAGTGTGTACTGTGAACATTGACTAAAAGTTTAAAAAATTCTAACTTTATTTTGGCTTGGCTCTGATGCCATGTAATGCTGTTAAGCTCTTCTTGATAAATTCAATGGGGATTACATGGTATATATATACAAGCCAAAAGAGATGTAAGGAAGGAAAATAATCAAAGAACCTAATCTACGGGATTTACCATATCACCTAATTGATATAATCTAATCTATACCATATTCTTATCAATATGGTAAGAATGGCCAAGCCTATTGCGTTTGCCATTGATTCAGACAAATTCTACCAGTGATTCCAATGGAGAACCAACAACATATTGTCAATGCTACAATTAATGCTTCAAGCATTTGACTGTGCTTAGACTAACAAATAATATGCATCTTCAAAGCCTTGACGATTGTGATGAACATGATGAGCTAGCTAAATTTGTTATTGGATCGCTAGCATCGGAGATGGTATTATAGGAGATTTGAATGATGGTTGTGCCTCAATTGACATACCATATGATAAAATACTAGAACAATCCGATGATCCAATTACTACAATTGTTGAAAGCTCACATTCAGTGTTTAAGAATGCAATTGATAAAGGAATGAACTATACTTTCGCGACATTGAAGATTGTGGAGTCTATCAACTAATACATGTCGTCGTTGAATCTGACATAAGGTCATATGTATTTAAGCAGTACGTGTAAGTACGTGTAAATCCGATTCGAATTCTGACTTTTAGTCAGAACTCCACACCAGACCTTTGAGTTCTTAAACTCTCTCAAGTGTTTTGGGACACCAAATAATGAGTTGCATTTGAAGGTAGGAACTCGGGTAATGATGTGGCGGAACATGGACTGTGCTATGGTACACGTTTTGTTGTGACCCAACTTTCCAATCATGTCCTCGAATATAATCATGTCCTCGAAGATACTTACTGTTGGCCACTGCGTACGGCGTACGTGACAAGGTGTTGATACCTTGGATGATGATAACTCCTTCAAATGCAAGAATACCTTTTAAGTTTCAACGAAAGAAGTTTCCTATTATAGTTTCTTGTGCAATGACTAAAAATAAGAGCCAAAGTTGATCCTTACGATGGGTTATTCCTAAAGAAACCTTTTTGCAGTTATGGCATATTATATGTTGTCGTTTCCCGCGACACTAACACAAACAGATTGAAAATTTTAATTTGTGGTGAACATGAATTGCCAATCAAATCAAACAAACTATGTTGTATAGAGAGAAGTTCTTAATAATATATGATTTGCATTATTTTTATTTATTTTATTTCCATGATGAGATTAAATGTGAAAATTTAACCAATTTTAGTTAAAATAAAATCTTAAATAAAATTCTAAGGTATGAGTTCCTCCGTGCATCGCACGGGTTACACACTAGTGTATAAAAATTGCATTTACTTAAAATAGTATAGTTTCGCGCCAAAAAATATTTTGCTACTAAATAAGGAATTTTTTTAATTCATTCCTTTTTCACTTTTTTTTTTTTTTTTTTTTTTTTTTTTTTTTTTTTTTTTTTTTTTTATTTCCTTTTGAACTTAGTGGGAGGAGTCATAACAATATCAATATGCACTGGTATTCTTTTTCTCTTTTGCAAGCACAAGTCTACACAATAAACCAATATTAATATCCAAATGATGAAACAAACAGAATAATGCATTAAATTGAGTGGACATTCAACTGGTAACGGAAATTATAATTATTGGAGAAATTCTTCTTATTTCTTCTTGTACAGAAGTGGGATGGAGAAGGGAGATGGGAGTATCATTTTAGCTTAAATTGTTTCAGAATCTTCATTTTCTTTGTATAAATGCATTTGACAAACATGATAACTATGGTTGCTGTATCTTCTATATTCTATGCCATTGTGAAGTTATAAAATTGCTATATCTCTCTATCTAATTATACTAATTATAAAAAAGTTCTATATTCTATACCATTATGAAGTTATAAAATTTCTATATCTATCTATCTAACTAATTATAAAAAGTTCTATATTCTATACCATTGTGAAGTTATAAAATTGCTATATCTATCTATCTAATTATAGAAAGTTCTTGTTTTCAGTATATTAATTAGTTGAATTTATGATGCTTGCTGTTTAAGAAATCAGATTGTACATGCTACTTTTGCTAAATTTCATGATATCATATGATTATCTGTCTTTTTTCCAGGAATTGCTCATCTTGGGCTTGTCGGTTATCTCTTATCATCATAATGTACCTTCTGATAAAAAAACTGCCTTGTTTTGGAAATGTTTTGTCTTGGGCTAATAAGATATAGCCAGACCGTACATATTATTAATCATTGATTTTATGGCAGAATCCCGCGAAGGCGGTCAAAGATGGATTTGTAGAATATGCACGTAATGAGGATATCGGTAACTCTTCTCTAGGGACGTCAAAATGGCCAGGGAATAGTACCATTATACTTGCAAAAATTTATCCTTTTATGATGGTTCCAAGGGTCTCACAGGACAAGTATCTTACTTTCTCTTTTGTTGAAGCATATTACAGTTGAGGATTGATTGTGTGATAAAAACGGTAGATATTCTACTGTATAATGAGGAATACAACTGGTCATAAGTAGATATACTGAACAAGATTTTACTTATCCCACAGTTGAATGACATCATTATTACCGTTTCCACTTTCTACCTTTTGAGTTGAGCATTTCCCAATTGGAACACCCTTATTAGCTTTGCTTCCAGTTGATTTCATGGGTTTCTAGCGAAAGTTGCCTATTCTGGCCAAGAGCTTGGTTTAACTAGGACAAAATCATATTCAATGATGATATAGCCAGTTAATCCATTTGTTAGTGAGCTCGGTTTCGGAGTATTGTAAGTTAGTAGCTAATTGAGAAATACTGGGATGTTTACCCAGGATCATTTATTATAATAGAGTAGATAGGTAGGATGACCTGACTTTGCTCTGATGAACTAATGGTGGCAGGTTGTAATGTTCAAACTACAAGGTGTTGGTGTACTAGTTGTTAAACTCCTTCAGGGAAAGGAGGCCAATGTCGTAAGGAAAAGAGATGTTTACCTATTTGGGAAAGATTTCATCTAGATTTGATGGAATCATAATTGTAACATAAAGGTTAGAGAGGTAATTTGTCTTGTACATGTACGTTCTCAACAGGTAGGGATTTAAATGGGTCGGTCTAAAACCCAAACCCAACTCACTTACATTCTACCCTTTAGAACCCTACCCGTTAGCCACATACTGATCTTCGGATTGGTTTTACCCGTTGAGTCTCAACAGGTAACTCGCATTATATCAAATGGATCTAAAATCAGACCTGCCTGCATTATGCGTTCAAAAATAAAGCTTATCTACGACTCAATTATTTATTGTGTAAAACATACGGTTTGGGACTTTCCAACTTATAGTATTTTTGTGGTAAAATACAACATGAACTTCATGAGCATTCATAATTTGCAACCTCACCTACAACTTGACCAAATGATGGATACATGTATGATTAAGAAATAGACGAGGTTGTAAATTAGGCTAAAGGACACAAGGACGAGAGTAATTTACATCAATACTTTAATTACGAGAAATAAACTTTTATCACATAATTGGACAATACATCATAATTGTAAATACATGAAACTTCTTCTACAGAACCACGAGAAGTGCATACAAATGGAAAGAAAAATATAGCTGCAATTTGCAATGATATTTCCTGTAATGAATGCTCAATTGAGGTTTTCTTTTCTTT
>CACSLK010024344.1:483173-496597 GCA_902706635.1 Striga hermonthica
CATCTAGATCGACCACGACTCACTTCGCCTCACCGTGCCCGCACATGTTTAACCTACAAATATCAACTTGCTCACCACTATGCACATAAATAACAAATAATATAGGACATGTATGGTCGCAGCATGTATACGAATCAATTTACTATCTCATCTCCAATCCAAAGTCATAAATAGCCTCGGGTGTACATCTAATCAAAAGACCACTATTGGTCCACGTATCGAATGCCAAGGCCCTTGCCTTTGTCTTACAACAATGCCCAAACAACAGGAGTATCCCCTCCGACGGCCAAGGCCCCTGCCTTGTTCTTATGACAGGATTTATATCTCCGGCCAACGCCCTGCCTTGGTCTTACGGGCATAAAGAGGAGATTACCCCAACGGGGTCCGTTCTATAGCTACAGGGGTAACCGTTTGACGGTCGGTACAGCTCACATCGAAGGCTACATGGTTCACATACATATATTGATCATACCATACATATAACATCAACAATTCACGACATAGATATTCATAAAATCAACCCACCTGGATTACGAAGCAGTAGATAGCACATAAAAACTGATAGGATAAAAGCACGACTCGTCAAATGCCTACATTCATCAAGAATAGTCTGGTCAACAACTATTCCTACACTTAAAGCCAATTACAACACATTCACTTAGCCGAAAATTATCGACTAAGTGATTCGTGGGTCCTTTAGCAAAGTTTGGAACCTTTGGGGTAGACCACTAGACTCGAAAAACCACTTAAAATCATTTAAGAAATATTCGACATGTAAAACAAGATAACGGGTCAAAGAGAAGTCAAACAGGTCGGAAAAAAGTCAAAATGGGGCTTTGGTTGGGTGCTGTCGGGGATGCAAAATAATATTTACTGAGGTTTCGGGAGTTTGGCTTGGAGTTTTTATCTCAAATTTTCACACATAACAGATGACACAAAAAGCACATTTTCACAAAAGATTGACCTCTAAAATCACCCTAACTCAGATAAATAATTTTTGCAAAAACATGCTCAAAATCTAATTTTACGAGTTCACATAGCTAGGATTTGAATTTAGCCATGAAATTTGGACACAATGATAAACACCCAGAGAACACCAACATTTAAAATTTCAGCTCATTTCAGCAAGTATATGATTTATATAAGTTTTGCAAGAAACATGCCAGAAATCAAAATCGCCATTTGACCAAGTTAAATATCGAACTTTGACCTGATATTTTTACCACATGAACCTAAATATTAGAGAGCACACATTTCAAAATTTCACATTATTTGCCACAAAATTCGATTTTTCATGAATTTAACAAGATACAACAGCATGCTCGACTTAAAAAATCCATATCTCAATATATATACATCAAAACGACACAAGGCTTTCACCAACAGGCCAAAGGACACCCCAAAGTACTTATAACTGCAAGATCTCCATGAATTTCACACATGTCCTTCGATTTCAACATTAAACCGAAGAGACAACCAAAATACGAGATATTTATATAAACACTTAATTACTCAATCATATAAAATCATCAAAGACAGCCCAATGATCACATATACATATAAAAAAATAGGTCCAAGTAAGCCACCCACTACCATACTCTGAAGGGGAGACGAGAAAACAGAGCGAGAAGGCGACTTGGGGGCGCTCGATGGTGAACTCGGCTCAAACTAACACTCTATTAAGAGCAAAAACTTGTAGCTCAAAATCTAAGCCCAAATTCACCAAAGCCAAAATAAAATGCTAATGCCCAAACCCTTTTTCTCATTTTCTTTTATTTTTCTTTTTCTCCTTTTCTTTCCTCTTCTCCTTCTCTCCTTTTTCTTCTTACTCGTCACTTTTCTTCCTTCTCCACATATCCCAAATTCCATTATTCTACAATACCCGAACTCCAAAATTCTCCCAGTAGTAAATTTCCAAATTTCAATCTTTTCTTCTGGAATCTGCGTAGGGCTTCTGACAACGGGGTTGTCAGCGGTCCGCACAGTACGTGACTTGGACAGACAGAGGCGGTGGCCGGTCAAATTTGGCAACGAGAATAGAGGGAAACCGATCTAATCGGGCCACGTCTACATTAAATTGACAATCGACGGACGCAATCGGCAACCTCAGAATCTAGAGACGGGCGACTGACGTCGAGCTTTGAATTGAAGGCGGAGATGGCAGCCTTGGGCGCAGCTGCTCCCAGCTTGCGATCTCCTCAGTGCTGGTCGTTCGCGAATGGCCTGTCGAAGATGTTCGAGGACACCAACGGGAAGAGGGCTAGTGGTGGCTCGACGACGGACGACTAAGGTTGTGCTCGCGAATCACGACAAGTAAATCTCGACAAGGTGCAAATCATGGACGACATTTTGTCTAGTCGAATACAGTTAGGAGTTAGCTTACTCGGATCTGGCCTCGAACAACTTCCTCGATGGCTGTTTGCCCGCCAGGTCTCGATTGTTGTTACACGGTTGTTTGCAGGCCTCGACGGTTGATAGAGGTGATGGTCTGGCTCGGACAACTCTCAAACTCGTTGGCTTGGGTCGAGCAACGACATATTCGGCTAATCTTTCCGCATGAACGATATCTGATTGTGCTCGGGCCCACCCTGAAAGTTGTTGAAAACCGAGAGTTTAAACTTCTGGTTGAGTCTATGATTTTTGGTCGAGACAAGAAACTTTGGATGTAACTGAGTAGATGTAACTATTGGGTAGTTGTAGTATATTGTGGTGTTTGGATATTGAATTTGTGTGATCCTGCCATGATATCAGAGGGCCAGAGGAATAAATTTTCTACTAAGGTGTGTGTTTGGGACGTAAGGTAAGGGAATTATTTTAGCATGATTGAAGGTCAATTATGCCATTTTCTGATAACATGATGGGCACAATACTCTTAATAATACGGGTCATTAGGGATGAAATTAAGAGCTCCCATTTGAATTCCTAACTTCAAAATTTTGAAATTGCTTTCCAAGAGATGGTTCCCAAATCTCAAGAAAATGGCCAAATTTAAAAATCATAAAATATCATGAAAAATGTGATAAGAATTTAGCCGAGTCCAAGGTAAGAATGACAAACAAAAAGGCTCGCAATAATCCACGCGATTGAACCAGAATTCCACACGATACGACGAGCGGCGAAAAAGATCGACGATGGACAAACAAATATAAATTATAACGACAAACGAACTTGCATCGGGCAACGAAAGTGAGCGGTTTACCAACGACAAGAAAATAATAAATAATTCAACTAATTGGATTAATTAAACGGAGCCATACCTTTAATCAAGAGATAAATTAAACGAGGGCTCAGAATATCAACTCCTAGGTTTCTTTCCAAGGTTCCGAGAAGACAACGCAAATGGTTCTAATACGAATCAAACCAGATTAAATTCAGTTTACGCGATTACACTGAAAATTGCCGAACGACGAACGTTTTAAAATATAAACTTTTCTGCTTCTCTTTTCTCGTTCTTTTACTGTACTTCTTTTATGCTTGGATTGATGGATGTTTGGTGAATATTGAGAACTTCATTTTACAACAATATTAGAATCGTAATAGTTTTTTTTTTTTCGCGTGCCACACACTAGTTTTGAAAAAAAAATTCTCACAATTTATGTTGTACAATGGTGGGGAAGTATAATTGAACCATCACTATGTATATATTTTCAAAATTAAATATTACTAGAAAACGTTTCAGTAACACAAATGTTAGCTCAACCTACAATAGTCATCCTTTTCTATTTGCTCTTCATCCAATCAATCACTACCTCCCATGGCCATGGCCATGGCCGCTACCATGTCAGCAAACCCCCACCACAACCACCATGCCGCCCGCCCCACCATGACTCCTACGCTTTCTGCAATACTTCACTCCCCCTGAAAGCCCGAGCTCAATCCCTAATCTCCCTCCTCACACTCGACGATAAAATCAGCCAGCTCTCGGACAACGCCTCCGCCGTCCCACGGCTCGGCATCCCGCCATACGAATGGTGGTCGGAATCTCTCCACGGAATCGCCACCAATGGCCCAGGCGTTTCCTTCAACGGCGCTTCAGATCCGCCACTGGATTTCCCCAGGTCATCTTCACCGCCGCCGCCTTCAACCGGAGCCTGTGGTCGGCGGTGGCGGCGGAGATTGCCGTTGAGGCGAAGGCGATGCATAATTCGGGGCAGGCCGGGCTGACGTTCTGGGCGCCGAACATTAATGTTTTTAGAGACCCTAGGTGGGGGAGGGGGCAGGAGCCGCCGGGGGAGGATCCCATGATGGCTTCCGATTTTGCGGTGGAGTATGTGATGGAGACGAGATCGCATTAAGTATTATTCCCTTATTTAGGATGTTTAGGAGACCTAGGATTTTGAGACTATTTATTCTCTTCTTCTCTCTTATGAAAAACAGTTTTATCGTGAAATAAAATTATTGTTTAGGAGATTTCATCTCTTTGTTCCCTTTTGTTCGACGCTGCGCTACATCAGTTGGTATCAGAGCCAGCCCATGTGCCAGCGGTGACCGCTGGGCCCACAAGGGGGGGTGGATGATGCAGCGCATCCCACATTGGGTTTGAAAGGAAACGAAGCAGGCCTTATATGAGGATGTGGATACCTTCACTAGTAAGACGCGTTTTGGTGGGTGTGTATTGAAGCCCAGCCAAGAACAAAGCCGTGCGGGTGGCGGAAGTAGCCCAAAGCGGACAATATCTTACTAGGGTTTACAACAGTTGGTATCAGAGCGTTTAAGGTCGATATTCCTGAATTTACCGGGAGTCTCGACGGGGCGGAATTTCTCGACTGGTTGGGCTCGGTGGAGGCCGTCTTGGATTACAAAGAAGTCCCGGATGACCAGCGCATAGGTCTGGTGGCCACGCGTCTTCGAGGAAGTGCGATCACGTGGTGGCTTCATCTCACGGAGTCCCGACGACAGCTGGGAAAACCTAAGATCAAATCCTGGGCCAAGTTTCGCAAGCACATCGAGCGCGAGTTTCTTCCTTTCAATTACGTGAGCACTATGTACCAGCAACTTCATAATTTACGCCAGGGTACGCGGTCCGTCGATGAATATACCCATGATTTTTATCGTCTTCTCAACCGCGTAAAGTTACGTGACACACAGGCTCAATTGGTTTCACGTTATGTTAGCGGATTCCGGGTTGGCATACGCGACATGTTGAATATGTTCGCGCCTGAGAGTGTTTCGGCCGCTCATCACCGGGCTTTGCTCATCGAACAACAACAGCGAGGTCGGCCAGTCCCGCCGGCGGGCTTTCAATCGCGCCCGTACCTGCCAGCGTCCTCAGCGGTGGGTTCACCGCGGCCCGCGGCTTCTGGGGGACAGCAGCTCGGCCGTACCGGGGCACCTGGCTCTTCCAGCTTTTCCGCAGGTGGTGCGTCGTCCTCACAGGCGGCTGGTTTTGGTCTGTCGCAGGCTTCGGAGGTGGCGCGATCGGGTGGTGGCCAGCGGTGTTTTTCCTGCGGGGAGGCCGATCATCGGCTTTCGGCTTGTCCACGTCGGGGTGGTTATCGGGCCTTGGTGGCAGATTTTGATGGTGAGGGTGCTGCTGGGGTTGTTTATGACGGGCCTCCGGTGTTTGACGAGGAGCCCGAGCCTTTGGAGGAGCATTTATTAGGCGATGTGGGCCCGGCCTTGGTCCTTCGTCGTTCATGTTTCTCGCCACGTACCACTCCCGAGGACTCTCTCCAACGCCATAATCTTTTCGAGTCCACTTGCACGGTGGGTGGTAAGGTGTGTCGTTTCATCATTGACACCGGTTCGTGTGAGAATGTGGTGGCTCAAGAGGCCGTCGATCGCCTTAAGCTGTCCACCGAACCACATCCTCATCCTTATACGTTGGCATGGATCCAGCGGGGCAATTCCATTACAGTAGATCACCGGGTTTTGGTGCAATTTTCCATCGGCCCTAAGTTTCGGGACACGGTCTGGTGTGACGTGGTCCCTATGGATGCTTGCCATCTTTTGTTGGGCCGCCCTTGGCTTTCGACCGTGCGGTCGTCTATGACGGGCGCCAGAACACTTACAGCTTTTTGTTTGAGGGCACTCGTTTGGTACTCCATCCTTCCCCTCCTCGTTCTTTGTCTAATGATAATTCTTCGTCGGTTCTTTTCCTCTCTCGTGCAGCTTTCGTCAGTGAAATGCAGAACTCGCCTTTTGTGCTTTTGCTTCTGGGGATAGACATTGGGACCGAGGGGTCGCCTGCCCCCGTTATTCAGCCGTTACTTGATGAGTTCTCGGATGTTTTCCCGGCGGAGTTACCGGCAGGCCTTCCACCTCTTCGTGACATCCAGCACCAGATTGATTTGGTCCCCGGGGCTTCTCTGCCTAATCGTCCCCATTATCGCATGAGCCCGGCAGAACATGAGGAGTTACGTCGCCAGGTGGAGGACCTTTTGCAACGTGGTGTTGTCCGGCGTAGCTTGAGCCCGTGTGCTGTCCCGGCCCTCCTCATTCCGAAGAAGGACAACTCCTGGCGTATGTGTGTGGATAGTCGGGCCATTAACAAAATCACGGTTCGTTATCGTTTTCCTATTCCCCGACTTGATGATCTGTTGGACCAATTGCATGGTGCTACCGTCTTTACCAAATTGGACCTCCGGAGTGGCTATCATCAGATTCGCATACGACCGGGCGACGAGTGGAAAACAGCTTTCAAGATTCGTGAGGGTCTTTTTGAGTGGCTTGTGATGCCATTCGGTCTTTCGAATGCCCCTAGTACTTTCATGCGAGTGATGAACCAGGCTTTACGGGACCTCATTGGGCATTGTGTCGTCGTCTATTTCGACGATATCCTCATCTTTAGTCGGACTTTGGAGGACCACGTGGCTCATGTTCGCTCGGTTCTTCAGATTTTGCGGGCGGAGCATTTTTATGCGGCGCCCAGTAAGTGTTCTTTCGTCGTCGACTCGGTTCTTTTCCTAGGATTCTTTATTTCTGCTGACGGCATTCGGGTGGATGATAGCAAGGTCGCTTCCATTCGCGACTGGCCCACGCCGACCTCTTTCATGGAGGCTCGCAGCTTCCACGGGCTTGCCTCCTTCTACCGCCGTTTCATCTCTCACTTCAGCTCCATTACTGCACCGATTACGGATTGCCTCCATGGCAAGACGTTCACTTGAACACCTTAGGCAGCGGCGGCTTTCGACCTTATCAAAGGCAAGCTTACCTCCGCTCCAGTTCTGGCTCTGCCTGACTTCTCTATTCCCTTCGAGCTTTCTTGTGATGCGTCCAAGGTGGGCATCGGCGTGGTTCTTAGTCAGAGTGGACGGCCAGTGGCCTTCTTCAGCGAGAAACTGTCGGGACCTCGCCTCCGTTACAGCACCTATGATGTTGAGTTCTACGCTGTTTACCGTGCTGTTCGACATTGGCGCCACTATCTCTTTCAGCGCGAGTTTATTCTTTTTACCGACCACGAGACTTTGCGTCATCTCTCGTCTCAGGACAACATTTCAGCACGCCATGCGACTTGGACTTCTTATTTGCAGCAGTTTACTTTCGTCCTCAAGCATCGTTCAGGGGCGTCTAACCGCGTGGCGGATGCGTTGAGCCGCCGTTCGTTATTGCTTACGGACATGTGGGTTGCGGTTGTCGGTTTTGACTTGCTGCGTGATCTTTATGCTTCGGATGTTTTCTTCGGGCCCGTGGTGTCGCGCCTTTCCTCGGGCCCTTTTGAGGATTATTCGCTCTCTGATGGGTTTTTGTTTCGTGGGGTCCAGTTGTGTGTTCCTGCTTGTAGCCTTCGCCTTAAGGTTGTGGCTGATTTGCATGGCGTGGGGCACGTGGGGCGTGATCGCTCCATCGCCTTGGTACGTCGTTCCTTTTTTTGGCCTTCTTTGTGTCGTGATGTTTCTCGCTTTGTGGACCGGTGTCGTGTTTGTCAGGTGTCCAAGGGCGTGGCTTCTAACGCGGGGCTTTACCGGCCTTTGCCTATTCCCTCTCGTCCGTGGAGTGCCATTAGCATGGACTTCGTATTGGGTCTGCCCCGGACTCAGCGGGGTCACGACTCTATCTTTGTGGTGGTTGATCGCTTTTCGAAGATGGTCCATTTCATTCCGTGCAAACGGACGGCTGATGCCGTCCATGTGGCTCAATTTTTCTTTCGCGAGGTGTATCGTTTGCATGGTCTTCCCACTTCTATTGTTTCGGATCGCGACACGCGCTTTCTTAGCCATTTTTGGCGTAGTTTGTGGCGCTTGGCTGACACGAAATTGGATTTCAGTAGTGCTTACCATCCACAAACTGACGGCCAGACGGAGGTCGTGAATCGTTCCCTCGGGAATTTGCTGCGTTGTCTCGTGGGGGAGAACTTGCGTAGTTGGGATCAGAAGTTGGGCCAGGCCGAGTTTGCTCACAATTCGGCTTTGAGTAGAGCTACTGGGTTCTCTCCTTTTGAGGTGGTCTACGCGGCGCGACCGCGGGGGGCCGATGACCTCATCGCCCTTCCTTCATCTGTGAGCGCAGACCGCCGTGCTGAGGACTTCATGGTCGATCTCCGGCGGACTCAGGAAGCGGCCCGAGCGCGTCTGGAGGAGGTCACGGCGGCGTATAAGCGGCGTGCGGATTCCCGTCGCCGTCACGTCGAGTTCGAGGTCGGGGATTTTGTGTGGGCTGTCCTCACCAAGGACCGTTTCTCGGCGCATGACTACAACAAGTTATCGGCTCGTAAGATTGGCCCGGTTGAGATAGTTGAGAAGATCAATCCAAATGTCTATCGCCTTCGGCTTCCTTCGCACTTGCGGAGCTCTGATGTGTTCAATGTTAAGCATCTCGTGCCATTTGCGGGTAATAATTCGGACGAAGACGAGATCGATCCGGATTCGAAGGCGAATCTTTCCCAACCGAGGGAGGATGATGGAGACGAGATCGCATTGGCGTTTATGCAGAAATACGACCGGATGTCTTCTTTAGTCTAGTTATTTATTTCCTAACTTTTATTTATATTCCATGTTTTATTTAATATTTATTTAAGTATTATTCCCTTATTTAGGATGTTTAGGAGACTAGGATTTGGAGACTATTTATTCTCTTCTTCTCTCTTAGGAAAAACAGTTTTATCGTGAAATAAAATTATTGTTTAGGAGATTTCATCTCTTTGTTCCCTTTTGTTCGACTGCGCTACATCAGTATGTTAGGGCGTTTCAGGGTGAGTACCGTAGGGTTGGTTCGTGGAAGGAGAGACATGGATATGGATTGCAGAGAAGAGTGTTAGGAGATGCTGCTGCTGATGATGATAATGATGATAATGATGATAGTGATGATGATCATGAAGTAGATGATGATAGGTTGATGCTATCTGCTTGTTGCAAGCATTTCACTGCATATGATTTGGAGAAATGGGGGCAGTTCACTAGATATAACTTCAAAATGCTGTGGTAAGTTCTTTTTCTTCCCTCAACTTTGGGGGCTAATTTTGTTTCGTGATTCATTCGTTTACTCCTGTTATTTATTTTGAGAAATTTGATATGAAAATTGGTCTTGAAGGCTTAGCTTTGATATTTTAGCAACTTGATGATCACTTATATTTTGTTTTTAGTTCTGGAGTTGGTGCAGTAGACATATGCCAAGATGGATTATTGAGAGCTAAAACTTGATGTAATAATGAAACTTTGAATCTTTAATGATGCCTGACATGTGCTTGTTAAGTCCATGCTGATATGATTGTCGATTTTATGTAAATAGCTGTTCTCTGGTCCAAAGCACAAGTATTGCGCGTCTACCATGACTAAGAATAGGTCGGTGTAGCTTCTTTCCAAATGACGACACTGCATTTGAATCTGCGGAACCCAATCAGAATTATAGAAGCTTCTGAGTAATGTGATGACCTTTTTAGCAACCAATAATCATCTTTGTGACTCGATTCATAAAAAAACTTTTCTAACTAATTTCAGCTTAAGCTTCTATTTTCCAAAACACTAACTTCTATCCTCAACCATGTCCAATTTTTGTTCCAATAAACCATATCTTCTAAACTACACAAGCTTTTTCTACGACTTTCTAATGGGCAAGATCATTATGACGATACTGGTTCATATATCAAGCTGAATTATTAAAATTTCAGAACTTATTCGTATATATAATTAGGTCACGGATCAGGATATGGCAGACACATATCAAGCACCTTTCAAGAGTTGCATCCAGCAGGGTAATGCCAGCTGCTTGATGTGCTCATACAATGCTGTGAATGGAGTACCAGCATGCACCAATCGCGAGCTCTTACAAAAAGCTCGGACTGAATGGAATTTCAAAGGGTGATCATATAATATCCTTTTTTTTTTCATTTTGTTATTAACTTACACTTGCTATATTTTGGTGTGTGTGCGTGTCTGGTGAAAACATAAGAACAATTGCCTTTATACCCTACGTAAGGACTCATATGTCCATGTCCCCTAAATGCTATGCAAACAGTTACATAACTTCGGACTGTGATGCTGTTGCCACAATTTATGAAGACCAAAAGTATACAAAAACTCCGGAAGACGCAGTTGCAGCCGCCATTAAAGCAGGTCTTTAGTGATTTTAACCATTTTTGTCTAGATTTTTTCTCTTTAAAAAAATTCTTTTTTATTTTGTCATCTTTATTTATTTATTTATTTATTTATTTATTTTTTTCCTGTGGCAGGGACTGACATAAACTGCGGAACGTATATGTTGCGTCACATGAAATCTGCAGTTGAGCAGGGGAAAGTGTTGGAGGCGGATATTGATCGAGCATTACTAAATCTTTTCACTGTACAGCTTCGGCTTGGGATCTTTGATGATTTGCATGGAAGTAATCCGTTCAGAAACTTGGGACCGCAAGACGTGTGCACTGAAAAGCATAGAAAATTGGCTCTTCAAGCTGCAAGGCAGGGTATTGTGCTTCTGAAAAATGAGCAGAAACTTTTGCCTTTAGATACACATTTTGTCTCGTCACTTGCCATTATTGGTCCTTCGTCTAATTCAACTGACATGGGAGGTGGCTATACAGGTTTGTCTTTCCAATCATGCTTAGCAAAGCTGCTTACACCTATTCATACTTTTTGCCTGCTCGCACTTGTTAAGAACTGATAAATATTTATTCAATGTACAAGGCGTTTATAGTATGTCCAGGATCATTAAAAATGATAGTTAAATAAAACGAATTCTTATTTTTTAATACAAAGTATGCATTTTCACCCACTATTACCTTTTTTGTTTGTTCTTCCTCTTTGTTTTTTTTTTCCCTAACTCAGAATAGGTCATCAAACTTTTCTGTTAGATTATCTTTATAAAAATTTGAAAAGACTGCGGACTTTTTTCTGCTTTCTAGGAGTTCCATGCAACCCAATAAGCATCTTCCAAGGACTTAAAGAATATGTCAATAATGTCCATCATGCTACGGGTTGCCAGGACGTATCTTGCACTTCAACTGTTCATTTTGCGCAAGCTATTTCTGTAGCCAAACAAGCAGACTATGTGGTTGTGGTTGTTGGTTTGGATTTATCTCAAGAAAGAGAGGATCACGACAGATACAGCCTTCTTTTACCTGGCCATCAGAAGGAACTCGTTACTGCTTTAGCTTCTGTGAGTAAAAAACCATTGATATTAGTTCTTACGGGGGGTGGCCCACTCGATATATCGTTCGCTGCTGGGGACCCACGTATTGCCAGCATTCTCTGGATCGGTTATCCGGGGAGACTGCTGGTACATCCCTTGCAGAAATCATTTCAGGACAATATAATCCAGGTTGGTAATAATTATGTATATATGCAATATTTGCCATTATTTTTTGCTACCTAAAGGGGACTGGTTTATACCGGGGGTAGTTAGGCTATGTTTGGTAGGCAAATAAGCTACCTTATAGCTTATTTGGTTAGCTTATAAGCTTCCTGTGTTCAAATAAACCTCGTTTGGTAGACGAGTTTTTTTAAAAAGCTCGAACTTATCTCAAAAGTTTACCTTTTCAAATAAGTTTTTTTTTTTTTTTTTTTCAGCTAGCTTATCAGCTAATTTTACCAAACACTTTCATGATATAAACTAGGTTTTTAGTTATAAGTCATAAGCTCGAAAATTACATTTAAGCTATAAGCTAGCTTATCAACTATCACTTAGCGTATCATCTAGATTTACCAAACATAGCCTTAATAGTCAATATTTACTATACTGGGGGTAAAATTGTTTTTTCTCCAAGTACTCCCAAATCTTGGGGATAGTAGTTTCTTTTAAATATCCCACTAGGAATTGTGTGCTAGAATATGAAGTGGTTTTGCTATGAAATAAATAAAATAAATAAATAAACAGGTGGAAGACTACCCATGACTTGGTACCCCGAATCGTTCACAAGCGTGCCCATGAGTGACATGAACATGCGACCTGACCCTACCCGCAACTATCTAGGAAGGACTTACCGGTTTTACACTGGAGACACGATATATAATTTTGGATACGGGCTAAGTTACACGAGCTTCACATACAAACTTCTATCAGCACCCAAAAAATTGAGTCTTAATTATTCTAAACGGCGGAGGGACATGCTGTATTATATAAAAGGCAAAACCCTCGATTATATCTATATTGATGAGGTCCCAAGTTGCAGTTCATTGAGATTTCAAGTGCAGATTGGGGTGACGAGCAATGGGGACGTCCATGGGAATGAGGTGGTGCTATTATTTTCAAAAGCAGTTACGAAACTCGAAGGCTCTCCTGAAAAGCAGCTAATCGGGTTTGAGCGTATCCAATTATTGTCTTATGAAGCTGTTGAAACTACGTTTGTAGTTGACCCGTGCCAACATTTTAGCTTTGCAGACGAGCACGGGAATATGGTACTGCATACAGGTGATCACATTCTGATGTCTGGAGGTTTAGATCATATTATTTCGGTTAACGTGTGATGAATTTTATTTATTTACATTTTTTTTATTGCCGAAGAAAAGCGGGGACTGTACTTGTAAAATTATCCCCAAGTAATGAACGATTATGGATGTGATGGTCATTTAAAAAGCACATTTGTATGGTATTCAAGCAAAGCATCTGTACGAAACGGTCTTGGTTGATGCAATAATAGTGAAACTCAAGACTGCAGACATGTGCTGTTCCAGATCAGGCATCATACGTTTATGACTTTTGTTTTAGACCCCATTTGCCATTCTCTGATTACCCTTTTTTCTTCCTTGTTGCTGTTATGGTCGTACTTAAAGAGCAATTTATATATTTATTAATAAAAAAATAATAACTGGACAAAAAACAACAAAAAAGGAGGGTACTGGACCAACATAAAAAGCACGTATTCCATGAATACGTTTTCTATATATTTTAATCAAAAAACGTATTCACTGAATACGTTTTTTACATTTTTTTTTATAAAGGAAAACGTATTCCGTGAATACGTTTTACAATTAAAATGTACAGAAAACGTATTCACGGAATACGTGGTTTTCATTTATGTCCACCCACTTTTTTCTTTTCTTTTTTTTTTTTTT
>CACSLK010024344.1:496641-512477 GCA_902706635.1 Striga hermonthica
AAAGATTCCGTACTTAAAAGGTTTTCTTAAAACATGCCATAACAATTAAAAGAAAAAAAAAGAACATAATCATAACTTATTACTCACAAAATAAACAATCCTTTAGGGGTGATTGTTTATGGGCTCAATTATTTTTTATTTGTTTTTTTTAATTATAGTTAATTTTTTAAAAAGGTGGTATGGTTAGTTGTTAGTAGATATATTAAAATAATATTTAAATAAAATAATTAAGGTTGATTTTAAGTAAAGTAGGAGAAAAATAATTGGAAGTGATGGTTAGTTAATTTTGTGAGTAGATGAATAGTGAATTAAAGCTGACTAGTACAATACCCTTGTACTATACGTGTAATTTTTAAGAAAATTATTTTTAAAATTAAATAATAATGTTAGCAGGTTAAACAAGTCAGGCCCCACGTCAAAACAAGGACCATGCATGACCACATGCAACAATTCCTTGTAATAGATTCTGAGCAACAATTCAAATTATTTTGTTTCTTGTGTAGTTGGTTTTGACAGCTCATCATAGTATCTTATTCTTATCTTATCCGGTTGCAGGTAGGTCTATTAGAGTTCATATAAATATGCTTGTAAGGCACCTTGTTTTATTCAAGAAATGAAAGCAAGTCTGCAGTTTTCCTTTTCCATTGTTAAACCCTAAAATAGCTAAGCAATCTCTTTAAGCTTTTTATGATGATTTGTTTTGTTTCCAACATGGTACCAGAGCAAAGATAACTTGCTTTGATACATCTGGTTCAAAATGTCTAACCAATCGACATCAAACGCTGGTCACAGCCCCCTCTCACCTACTCAACACGTATAACTCCAAAATCAATTAATTTCCAAGGCTTCTAGCCAAATTTAAACGTTTAATTGTGCCTTGAATGGGGATTAGTTTTGATGTGTGCTAGTTTTACCCTTGTCATTTCAAGTTAAGGATAACTCTAAGTCCAGAACTGATTCGAGAAAGCTCACAGATGCACTTGCTGAGCGTGTTGAGTGTGTTGATGTTCGAGAGACTGAACTTCATGGAAGAAATTGCTACCCCAAGCTCTAATGTGTTATTTTATAGATTAAAAAAAACATTATTTCTTTGGTTTGTCTCTTAGACTATGTAATGGATGAACCACTGGTATATCGAGATTTAAGACTATTTGAATTAGACTCTGAATTAAATATGTCGTAAAGCCTCGGGTAAACAAGGCAAAAATGATGTGTACTCATTATATGAGCATTTACCGTCTTTTTTGGTTATTTACCCCCTATCACCGTCTCTCCATATTCATTCCTCACAAAAGTTGTATGTGTAAAGTTTGGAAATTTGTTGTATCGGGTAACTTTTGGTGCCATAGTTGTACTCTTTTAAAAAATTGTTAATATTTTTTTTAGTCAATTTCCACTTCAAAAGTACACAAATTTTATTGAAAAATTTGGTTTGTTGTCTATTAGGTGAATTAATATTAAAGCATATTTTTGTTCAATCATTTATGGTTGAAAGAATTTCGTTTCTAATGAATCAAAAATTTTCATCCTGAATAGTTGAGAAAACAAAATGCTGGTACACACATGAGGCACGCAATAGGGTCGGAAAAATTCACGTTGCATAAGCAAAGTTTTGCAAGTCAGGATAAACACTGATTAGATCCATATCAGAGCAAAAACACGAGATCCTATGGGCAAACCTCTCAACAACTAAGGTACTTTTATTTGAAAATAAAAGCAGAAAAGGTACTTTTATTTGAAAACCTCTCAACAACTAAGGTACTTTTATTTAAAAATAAAAGCACAAATGGATGAGGCCTAGTCCTGGCCATGGGTGTGATCATCAGATGCTGGGCTAAGAGTAGGGAGAGCCAACAAGTTGTGGCTCATAGCTGATGGGCTGCAGTTGATGTTACTATTACTGTTTATTTTCTAATGATAACCCAAACTCATTACACTTACTGGCCCATTATAAGCACCGGTAATCTCCCACGCAGTTGAGCTTGCATTTGTTGACACCTGTATTCACAACAACCCATGCCAAATAACATGAGAAGATAATTTCAAATATTTAAATCAAGCACTATATTTATTTCTTAATAAGAATCCTCAAAATGAAATAAATTAACAAGAAAATTAATTTGACTTTAATAAATGTACATTCAACCCACCCTTAGAAGGCCATACAGATGAGGTGTTAATTTTAAAACTATAACAAGTATCAAGGCACAATAGTTGAGATATTGCTAAATAGATTCTTTTGGTGCTTTTAGCCTAAATTTCAAGACATTACTTTGGAATAATTGAAATAACCATGCTTTGATCCAATAGACAAAAAAAGAGTGATCTTTGAACTCACAAAACAACCTTCAAGCACCCACCTTTTGTAAGGACAGTCAATGAAGTTATATTTTAAAGCATCAACTAACTTTCAATTAAACAGAACACAAGATATAGGTATTTCCGTAAAAATAAAGCATAAAAAATCAAGCTACTCACGAATGATACATCATTAGGCTTTGCTGGAGCACTGTTGAGGTTGACCAAAGAAGCATGCTCGAAACCTGACCCTGCTGGCATAGTCACCTTAACCGCACGTTTCTTGGCCAACGGTTTCACGACCAGTTGATGTGGGGCTAGACCAGAAGACGAGTTGACCGAATGAGGGGGCGGGAAAGTCCCCTGTGGCTTGCAAAACTGTTGTAGTACAAATTATTATTTTTACCGAATATCGAATCGAAAGATTCGTTCCCCGGGTCGATCTCACAAGAAAGGCGGTTCGGAATTTAGAAATGGTATCGATCACACACAAAAGAAAATCAAATCCTAAACATTCTAATCAGATAGCAGTTGGATGAATTATTACCTAAAAAATAATAAAAAGCATGAATCTACCTAAAAAGATAAAAACGAAACAAAGATAGAGAAGCTAGGGAATTGAAGACAATTAATTCAATTTCTAGCAAAACCGGGCAATTCATTGTTCGGTACAAGATCGACACTCTCGCTTAAGCATCTAGCGGTTCTCTCTCAATAACTCTTCGTAACAAGGGATTGAACATAGACGAGCAAGCTCGAGCATACAACACAAGTCAATTAACCAAATCCCAATAACTTTTCGTAACAAGGTATGGGTCATCGACAAGCACGTATTTCAATCCAAAATACATAGATCATTCAGCTACGAAATCATCTATCTCATGCGAGCCTAGGTCTACGACTTTCTTCCCTTTCGGTTCAAAAAGTCGTTAATTTAACTAGAAGGTGTTTAATCAACTAATCATTAGAATCAATAAAACCAAACTCGACAATTCAATATCCATTTATTACCAACTGCAAGATCGAAGTTTCACCATTCGATTACATCAAACTATCGAGCACAATTTCATCAAATCCTAATCAATTCAACTCACATAAGCATGAACAAATCAAGCCCGGCAAATGCAGGTTAAACAAGAACAATCATACCCTATCCCTAGCAATCAGATTTAGCTATGAATATCAAATTCAACACACATTATCATTGTTCTCAAATCAATTAATCATTATTCATGAATTAATAAAGAGAAAAAAAACGTACAGTCAATCCAAGTTCCAAAGTTGAATTTGAAATACAAGCTTAAACCCTAACTGAGATGAAGAAGAAGAAAAATGGAAAATAATGGTGAAAAGAAGAAGAAGAAAAAGAACGAAGAAGAAGAAGAAGGAAGGGAATAAAAGGAGATTTTGTGTTTTTCCCGACCTAGGGTTTTCACCACGGAAGGTGAGAATTTTTTTTTGTCGTGTCTCGTCCGTTTATTTATATGAATCTCATGTCGCGGCGTGGGAGAAAACAAATCACGGCGCGAGGAGCTGCTGGTGCCGCGGCGCGACGGCTGCTGCGACGCGTCGAGCTGGAGTGCCACGGCGCGACGGCTGCTGCGGTGCGACGGCTGGGAAAACGCATAGCAGGTGCCGCGGCGCGACGGAGTGGGGTGCCGCGGCGCGATGGGAAAGCAATGATGCTCTAATGATGTCGTGGGAGCGTCGCGGCACGGCACCTGGGAGTCCCGTGGTCTACGTCGCTTGACTTCGCGTCTCAGGCTCGTGTACGCTCGTTTGGACTCGAAATTCGATCCGGTTTTCTCTTGTGTAATGTTAACGAACTCCTCTATATAATTACGCTTGCTCGAATAATATTTTCATGAAAGACTATCATCTCGAGACTTCCAACCTGCACATCAACGACGAAGAAAAACCGGAAATAACTGAAAAACACATAGAAAACTAAAATAGAGCAAAAATGCAATAAACTACAAAACGACCTAAAAACTAACGAAATGACCTAAAACGGGGGCAAAAGAAAGACAAAACAAGAAAGAAAAAAGCAACAAAAATGAGACAAACAAAAACCTGAAATCACTGTTCATGTTTGTTGCCTTTTTTGCTGCAACATTTGATGTTGGCTGGCTACTTTTGTTTTGGTTATTCACAATCTCCGGTAAGGTTCTTATAGTGTCTGTTGGGGCCAATGATGATGGGTGGTCCTCTGTTGCTCTTTTTTTGGCCGTGTTAGAGTGTGATGGACTTGGCTGTGCTTTCCTGTATTTCATACTCATGTAACAAAAATGTCAAATAAAGCAACAAGCTGTTACCGCAAATGAAAAGCATAAATCCATCACAAGAACTTTAAGTCCCTTTGTCAAGTAAATACACATTAATGATGTCCAAAAGCATTTTGTATTTTACATGTATCTCTTTCACAAAATCCGAGATGAACACAAGGTGTTCCTTGTGTAAATATTAACTATACAACATAACAAATTATCTCTCCAACTTGGACACTGCCAATGTCGGTTTTTGAGGAGTCCAATGAAGTGGCAAGCTGGTTCAGCATTTGAATAATGTCCGAACGACTCCGTGCTTTGTGTTGGCTTGATTTTCTTCTTCCCAACTCCTTTTTGATGCTGAAAGCTTTTTAATTTCCCTGCAAACATGAGAACATTCTAAAATATATGTTATTATATAATATAATAAAAAAATTTAGGCTAAAGTACATTAAAAAAATATAATAAAACAAAAGTAGTGTATTTACTATTTACATGACCTTTCAGCAGACCAACGGAGTTTTGGATCTCTCGGAATAAGTGCTGCCTCCACCTTTCAGAACCAGAGGATGCTGGTAAATCATTGATCACAGACGCAGACCAACGGTATTATTCTTTAGATCTCCCGGAAGTAGTGTGATCAATCTCTTAATAATCACCGCATCGAATGCGTCTCTTCGTCTGTACCAATGATTTTCCAGCATCCTCTGGTTCTGAATATGAAAACATGAATAGGGTTTCCGCAGTTAAAAACTAATGAACTCAACGGGAAGTTAAAAACTAGTGTGTCGTCATGTCGCAGTGGATCAATATCAGAGAGAGATCGGATTACATCGGCAAAGATTGAAACAGATTGGAGAGTTGTTCATATTTGCATTTTAATTAAGTAATAATAATATTTACTCCAAACCTATTTACCTGGTGTATGGTAAGTTGTTCATATTTGCATTTCAATTTAAGTGGTTGAGGAATGTTTCTAGCTTCTTCCGAGTTGTTTTGCATAATCAAGGTGAAGAAGGTGAAGAACATTCCTGAAATTGTTTGAATGATACCGCAAATAGTTCTCATATATATATATATATATATACATATATATATATATTTTCCTTTAATGATGTAGGCTTTCAAGGGCTTGTATGAAAATGCATCCAACAGTGCTCATGTTAATTCTTACCTTGCTATCCTGGCTGCTATTCATATTGTTAGCAAGCTTGTAGTTAAGGAACTCACTAGCTGGGTATGGCAAACTGCTTAAATAAGTTTTATATATTTTATTTTTTATACAAATTATTATATTTGGATCAATTATACTACACAATGGTTGTAAGATATATGTCATGAATAAATATTTTGAACTTTGTTAGTGAACACTTTTGAAATTTGTTTGTAAACATGTTCAGTTTTGAGGAGCAAATGATGTGGTCAATTAATACATATTTGCAATGCCGTACGCGATTTCTATTTCATGTTTATATGAGTTTGAGATGTAAAGGGTGTCAGGTTCCTCGAAACAAATGTGGGTAGTTTGGCTCTTGAAGATACAATATTCGGTTGTGGTTTGGGTAGTATAGGATCACAGTGCCTCTGAAGCTGTAGTTCCAGTTATGGTTTTTTATATTGTGACCCTGAATTCCTTGTAGTTCCAGTATGCTTTTGAAATTTCACGATGTACAGCTTTTTGCATGCGTAGGGCTGTGGGGGAGTAGTACCCAATCACTATTCATGAAATCTTAAGTATGAAGTTTTATGAGGTGAGAACCTGGCCCATTGCAAGGAGATTGTTGTTTACCATTTTCTGTTCTTGAACTGTTTTTTAACAGGTGATTTACTCCGAGGAAGATAGAAAGTACAATGAAGACATCCCTATTGGTCTTATTTGGAGTGGACTATTGTACCTTGCCGAGTATAATGTACATATGGCGATGCTTCTTGACTCTGGAAGAAACAGTACGTGTCACAAAGTTTGTGTTCAATTTTTTGATTGGATATATTAACGTGCCGCTGTTTACAATGTGCAGAGCCTGCAACAGAATTTGCCATCTCTCTTATACAAACATTAGTTGTCAATGATTCCAAAGTGATATCAGAACTACACTATCTTGTAGATGCTCTGGCAAAGGCACGATCTTATGTCTCACATATTTGTGTTTTCTTTTCTTCCCATAGTTAATGTGTGTGTGTATGTTTTCAATGATAAAGGTGGTTTTTAATTTCTCAGCTTGCTGCAAGACCTGGATCTCCAGAGTCGTTACAACAGCTGGTTGAAATTGTGAAGAACCCAGCTAATGCCGCCACTTTGTCTTCTCTAACTGTTGGGAAAGAGGACTCGACGAAAACCTCTAAGGAAAAAATGGTATTGGAACTTGGAAGTGTTTTCCTTTTTCCTTTTTTTTCTATTGTTTCATCTCTTGGTATTTGCTTGCATATCTTCATTGGCTTTGTCTCAATATCTGAAGTAAAGCCTTAATTTATCTGGAACAGGTTACCGTGGTGGCTCCTGCAGCAAGCTGGGAAGAGTACAATGCATCAGAATTGGTGGATTCAGATCTTGCAGGTTTTCACGAGCAGGTCCTAAATTTGACCTGGCCCTTTGTTTACTAATTTTGATGTTCTTAATTAACAATAGAAAGTTGAAATCAAGTTGAAATTGTAGAGTATGTCACTGTTTACGTAAAAGATACTTTTCAGGGTTCTCACTTGATAATTCTTGCTTATAAGAAGCTAAAGAGTTTATGTTGGGTATGCATTTTTATTATTTCTCATCATATTTGTTGTCATCTTATCTTCATGTGCTGCATATAGGTTTCTGTGCTGTATGCTGGATGGTACCAAATATGTGAACTCCCTGGTGCTAACGATGCTGCTTCTGCTCATTATGTTTTTACACTTACAACAGAGAGGCCTGCTAAAAGGAGATGAAACTTCAGATCATTTTTTCCGCCGTATAATGGTAAAGCTCCTTTTCGCTCAAAACACCTTATATAAATAAATGGTTGCCTGTGGAATATTGAATTTATGGTTTGGTTCAACAAATCAGGAACTTTCGCTATCGCATTGTTTATCATATGAGGCGATAAATTCTAGCCCTTCCCAGTCACATCAGGGACAGCCACTCTCGTTCCTAGCTATTGATATATATGCGAAGTTAGTTTTCTCAGTTCTGAATGTAGGCATTGTTTAATTGGCCTTCCCACAACATTTTTGTGGTTATTCGATATTTCATTCTTTATCTCTTCACTTTTACCCCATAGATCATCTGACTTCTCTTCAATTTTGTATCATCTGATTCTGGGATCTTTCCAGTTTTGCCCTGTAGACCAGGGATCCAATAAGCTCTCTCTTCTGCCCAAGGTATGAATTCAATTTCTAAACCTTCAGGCCTTTCTGTTTGATGGTTAGTATATCACGTTGTGGTCTATGTTTCTTTTTAGGTGCTTCCTTGACCGTGAAATTTATCCACAAAGATGCCGAGGAGAAGATTGCCTTCAATCCCAGGCCGTATTTTAGATTGTTTATTAATTGGCTGCTTGATTTGTGTTCGTTGGAGCCGGTTTTTGATGGTGCCAACTTTCAGGTATATGCTGCAGTTTGGTTATAATTTTATGTAATCTTTATATTATTTTCAGTTTGTGAGGACATGTTTATCTCAGTATTTGCTTCAGTTTTTTATCTGCCTTTCTTACAAGCAATCCATTTCAAACCTTTCAGATGTTGACTGCTGTAGCAAACTCTTTCCATGCCATTCAACCTCTCAAGGTCCTAGGGTTTAGGTTTGTGCTTGACTAGTACACTTTTTTTTTTTTCTTTATAAATATATTTCCGGCCTATTCACTACACCGTAACTCCATTTTTTATATTTATTATTAACTTTTCTGAACAATCAGTTACAATGGAGTCTGTATCTTTACTTTTTGCCACATCATATGTGAATATTTTAACGACCAACTTTTCTCGTAGCTTTCAGCTTTGCATGGCTTGAATTGGTAAGTCACCGAAGTTTCATGCCAAAATTACTGACAGCAAATGCACAGAAGGGATGGCCCTATTCCTAGAGATTGTTGGTAGACCTTTTTCAGTTTATGGAGCCATTCCTTAGGAATGCTGAACTCGGAGAGCCGGTCAGTAACTAGTTTATTCAATTTTCCTTGTTTCTGAAAAGCTTTTCTTTGTTCTGCTTGATTTAGTCAATTTACTGTCTTTTGTGAATCTATTTTAGGTTCACATTCTGTACAAAGGGACGCTCAGAGTATCGTTGGTGCTGCTTCATGATTTTTCGGAATTCCTTTGTGATTATCATTTCAGTTTTGTGATATCATCCCCCCCAAGATGCATACAGATGCGAAATATAATCTTGAGCGCGTTTCCTCGCAATATGAGGCTTCCTGATCCTTCAACTCCCAACTTAAAGGTACGTAGACTCAAAATATGTACGTATGTCTTGGTCTATAAAATTTTAAAGCTGGAAAGTAATTGATTTATTTATGTGATAATTTATATTGATCTGCTGGCGGAGATTAGTCAATCGCCTAGAATATTTCTGAGGTTGATGCCGCTCTAAAAGCGAACCAAATTAAGAATGAAGTGGATAAGTATCTCAAGGTGAACAGTAATGAAATCCAAATTATTATCTTTTTTTTTTTTTTTTTTTTCTCTTTGAGCAGGGGAACAAAATGGAAATCCTTTTACCTTGTGGGAGGAGAAAAGTCTAGATTTTAGTGACTATTTATCAATTTTGAAGAGCTTTTGTTTTGTTTTTCTGTCACTTGGCTTTATCAATCTTGATTTAATTTTCCTTTGCTTGTATGACCTCTATATTACAGACGAGGCAACAAGGGTCGTTGTTTCTTTCCGAGTTGAAACAGAAGCTACTGCTTTCTCCAATTGACGCAGCTCGCTCGGACCCGCTTCAATGTCCCTCTGATCAACTCACTTGTACTAGATGTCGGAATGCAGGTAAGTCATTTCCCAAAATATAGTTCTTTTTATCACTTTTGACTAGATAATTTTTTTAAGTCAAAATCTGACTCAAATTTAAGTCAATCCAACCCTCGATATTTTCAATATAATTAAATAATACCAATCAATCATTCTTACACGTCACATCAACTTTAATTCACTATTCATCCACATCATAAATTTAACAACTCATCACTTCAATAATGTCTCTCCTACTTTTACATCAAATCAACTTTAGTCATTATATTTTAAATGTTATTTTAATACAAACTCAAAATCTCATTCAAACCTAACACAATATCGAACAAATCAAATCAAAACCAAAATAAGTTATATCCAATCACCCCCTTAGTCTTTTAAAAAAAAAAAAAAAAAATATGATTATCAGCCAAATAATAATGAAAATAGAGCTTTATCCTTTAGCATTCTTAACTATCCTTCTAAACTCTATCTAGGCTAATCAGCAGCTGCAAGCAAGAGCCCCTTCTCAATCCATGGCAAATATGACGCCTTCTTAGTCAGTGCTGCTTTGGACATTTTCCAGGCATTGATTATGGATCTTGACACTGAGGGCCGCTACCTTTTCCTTAATGTTGTTGACAAACCAATTATGTTATCCGAACAACCATACCCATTACTTCTCTTTCATCCTCCTTTACCTGTTCTCTGAATCGAACCAGGTACATGCACATATACTTCTTTTACGGTTGTGCTAAATTTCCTCAAACCAACATGACATCATTTTTTTTTTCGTCATATGTTCATTTACGTATATGATTAATGACCTGACTATATCGGTTTTAAAATTTTGAGAAGGAAATAATTCAGGTGCAAATCACGAGGGTCCTGCTGAACGCCTGATAGTGAATAGAACTCATCCTTGGGGACTTTTGATAACATTTATTGAGAAGCTGTTTGATTCTGTTCCGAGATCCTGCGGAGGTCCCAAACCTGTAGATGATAGTGTTGTGTCAGGTGGAATCGCTGAGAATATGCATTAGACTTGTTTGTCGCTGTAAGATATTTGATTGAGACAAATTAATTTGTTGTAAATGGTAAATACATAACTGTTGATTGGCCAATACTAGTGTGCTTTTATACTTATACCATCTGTATATATTCCATTTCACAAGAGTGCTTATTTATTCAAGACAAACGATTGACACTTGTGGTGACTACTACCAAGCCACTATTAGTAGAGCCCGGTAAATAAAACGAGCCACTCGTGACCTCGGCTCGGCTCGGCTCGTTGTGACTTGAGTTCGGCTCGACTCTTTTAATTATTACTGTATATCCCATTTAACAATAGAGTGCTTATTTTTATAGTAGAGATTTCTCCTTTTTTTTTTTTGGTCGTTACAAGTATACGGTGCGAAATGGGTTCTGCCAAACCTGGGAAAATGTTGTGTTAATTTTCAGAGAAAGAGAAAGAAGATCTCCTAAGCCTAGGAAAATGCTGCCATAAAAGGATGATCATCAACTCTAATTCAAACTGCGACATTTTGTTTTTCTCGCAGAGGAACACAAAAATAAAATAAAAAAATGCTACACCTTGATATCCAAAAAACAGTTCATAATAAATAACTTTGTTATTGAGTCTGGGGAAAAGACTGATATCCACAACTGAAATGTCACGTGTAAATGATAAATGGCATTCACGTTCAATTGGGGAAAAACAAGGCATACATACTCGGTCCACTTGAGTTTATTTACATATGTGGAAAATGTTGAAGCATGCTTTAGTCTTGTTGATGTATTGCTGCCGAGACATGTCCTTGTTGATAGTGTACCTTTTCTAGAGTTTAAGTGTTAATGTGGTCTTAGAATTAGATGCTGAAATTTGTTGTCCTAATGCTGGTGTTGTGTGCTTTACTTGCTCTTTCTACTTTATTTGGTTGTGTGGCTTAATCAATTGAATCAAAACCCTTCATAATAATTTAATCCATAATTGTTAGGTTTCAGAGGAGTCGAGTCCTCGAACCTACCGTGAGCTTTTACATAATTGTCAATGTCGGACCAGGTGGGTTATTCTAAATTCTTATGCCATAAATTGTTTATATATGCTAGACGGTATGATCATTGTATGCATGTGAACCATGTAATCTTCTATGTGTGCCGTTTCGGCCATCGAACAGTCATCCTTGCCGATGTAATACGGGCCTAATGAGAGCAGTCTCCCTAAGACCCATTGTGGGCCATGTCGTTGTAAGACACATGGCGAGGCCTTCGACATGTACTCCTACTGTTTGGGTGTCGTTATAAGACACATGGCGAGGCTTTCGACAGCTAATAAGACCATCAGTAGCTAATGAAAGATGTGCACATGAGTATTAAATGATTAGGAGATGTGATATTATGATTGATTCATGTTCATGCTGCGACCATATCCATCTGTCTTTATATATAATTTATGTGCATAATAGTGAGCAAGTGGTTGTGCTCACTCCCATGTCCCCCCCACCTTTCAGGTTGAGCTGCTGGCATGGCAAAGGAGGACGAATGGCTGGTCATTTACTGCTTTATGTTAAGAACTATTTTGCTTCCGCTATGATTGATGAACCTTGTTTCGGGATACTTGAGCATGATGATATGTTAAAATTTATGATGTATTGAACTTATTTTCGAAACATGAACATGATGATGTTTTGAACCATGATAATATTTCTGACCGGGATTGTTATTGATTATGAGCATGATGATGTTATTTCTTGGATCGCCATTGTTTACGAGATTATTGAGTTGTTATGTTATCTCGTATTTATGATGTAGAAATTGGGTAATGAATTCCCGAAGGCTCAGATATGGCTTGAGCTGGCTATGTGATATATGTGATTGGACAATAAGTTCCTACGTGATTATCGATGATATGCTTATGATGTTTAGGATAATGAAATCATATTTACTATTTTGGGTAATGAAGTCCCGTGTGCTCTAATATGGCTTGAGTCTATTATGATGATGTTTATGATAATGAATGAAGTAATGCCAACAAATATTTTAAATCGAAAAATGAATTTCGAAAATTTAACCTTGATTTTTAGAAAAGTCCAGAAATTTCTTTAAAAATCATTGGGGTGTTACAGTCGACGGGACCGTCGATGGCGGCGGAAGAAACGAGTGTGTGTAAGTGTGTGTTTCTGTGTGTTCAGCCATGTGTGTATGTGTGTGCGTGTGGTGTGTGTATGTGTGTGAGAGAGAGAGAGAGAGATAGAGAGAGAGAGGGGTAGATGGGAGGTTGTGATGTGTAGTAGCCACGTGGCATATTATTATTGGGTGTCTGTGAGTGAATAATTGGTATGGCCCCATAATTGATATTAAAATTCCAAAATACCTTAATGAATTTGTAAATGTTGTATTTTTTATTACCACCGCATCATCTGATCTAGTGGCAAAGATATATTTATATTTCTTTCACTAAGCACTATTCTCACTGGAGCATAGTGCTCAACGAAAGAAATGAGAATACATACTGACCAGAAAATTGAAATAATCTGACGCACTAAATCAGCTCATACACACATAACTACAAGGCTAAATGTGTAATTGTCAATAGTGGGCCCATCCCAATTAAACCATTCCCCCACTCCAATTACCATTCCCCCTTCCCCAGATTCACCCCACCCGTCACCTCCTCACACTCTCTTTCTTTCTCTCTCTCTCTCTCTCTCTCTCTCTCTCTCTCTCTCTCTCTCTCTCTCTCACACACACACACACACACACACACACATTTCACGGGGATACACAAAATGTGGAGCTGCTCGCCTCCGGCAGCCGCCCGTCTCTTGCGCCGCCAACACTCGACAGTCGCACGTCGCCCGCCGCTCGCCGACAGCCGTGGTTACCCGCAGCACTCGCTTCCGCCGACACAGCCTCCTCTGTCGCCTGCTCGACGACGGCCGCCTCTGGCCGAAATTGAAAAACAAGGTCGACAACATCTATGGTCCGTCGTTTGCCCCCGTCCCGACGATGTAAGTCTGACGTCAATTTTGAATATTGGCGGCGAGTTCGACCGAATTATGTTCAAAATTAAGCAGGATGACGGCCGGATTTTCTGTTTGCCGCTGCCAACGGGATGCATCGTCAACAAGCAAAGAGATCGTCGGAGATGACCGGGGTGTGGACAAGAAAGAGATGCAAGCTGCGATGATTTTTTTTTTTATTTTTTTTTTTTGAGAATTTGATATTCACCAGGGACCTGATTCCAATTGTAAATATTGATTAAATTGCAATTGTAAATATTAGTCCTTGGGCATAATTTGTAATATCGATGACTTGTATTGTGTGTTGGATGTATTTTTATGAAATGTCAATTTAGTCCTTGTGTCAAATATGTAATTAATAAAAACTATTATTCATTATATATTTTTATATACACAGAATTTATATAATATACATAAAAATTATTTCAATTATATTATTTAGATAATTAATTAATAATTATTTTAAGATATAATTATTATAAAATAAACAATAATATATTTTTTTATATAAATATAATTTTAAATATTTGTCCTTGTTTCATATATGCACTTCGATTGCACATTAGTATTGAATGGATTGCACAATATCGACTGTCGGAGCGCACTTTAGCGAGAAAAAACGTCTGGACTAAATTAATGTCTTCTAATTTTATGTTTTGGTTGATTATATGCTGTCAATTTTAAAAACAGATATACATTATACTTTAACATCAATCACGTCATTTATCCGCACAAAACACAAGTATGGTAACATACCAAAATTTATAGTTCGACTTATACACTATCATGTTGTTTGCACATTTCAAAACAATACATTGCACTATATAACGATTATCAAATTTCAAAATAGAGATCGAAATCGACCGACCTCAATTTTAATCAACAAAAAATAATACAAAAAAAGATAAATATAATTATAAATATATTAAATATAATTTTAATATAAACAACAAATTATTTGAATTATTTAGGATAATCCAGCTATTCGAACCGAATTGGTTCCTTTTTCAATTTGATTTGGGACAAAAATTTGGTTGGTTTAATCTGCACAATACAGGTAGACACAGTGCACCATAGTGTTCGACAAATTGCACATTAATAAATGTTATATTGCACGGTATTTTTCGTTCACATAAATACGAAATTTTTAATAAAAAGATTGTATAAAATATCAAATAAAAAATATTAAAAATTAATCTTGCTTTTTATAATAAATAATATAATCTATGTCAGTTATTTTGGTTATTTGTGTTAACCAATAAATTAAATCGATTATGTCGAATTTTTTAGTTCAAACTTTTACATTTCATTTTGATTATTTATTTTTTACTTTTAAAGAGCATATCTATACATAATTTTGTGAAATTCACTTATCGTAAATATGACCTAATTATTTTTTTTCTTATATTTAATGGACAACACATTATTAAATTTTGTAAAATTGAAATGGACATAAAAAATAATCCGATCAATAAAATGCACGCTATTGTCTGTGAGAGCCCACATTATTAATTTTATGTATTTTAATATTATGTATCTATTAATCAAAAATAATATTAAATATTAAATATAAATAATAAAATACTAAACATATTTTTGTCGTACTAATTCTAAATCGTTTCAACTAATTCAGTTAACCGATCGAATGAATAAATTATTTTGGGTATTTTTTTATTTGGGTTGGGACAAATAATTTAAAAAGTTTGTGATGCGAGTGCACAATAGTATTAGACGAATTTCACATTAATGACTACCACATTGCACAATAGTGAATGCAACCAACAGAACTATAAATTTCGGTTCGAAACTTTATTTTTCGACGATTATCTATTTTTTACTTAAAAAATGTCGGTTATTTCAGTTCAATGTTGGCTTTATCTATTTATTTTTTTCAAGCTGAAATAATCGAATCAATCGTACTATATAAATTATTATTATTATTATTATTATTATTATTATTATTATTATTAATTATACATTTTCTTGTGTTGCAAGTGCACAATAGTATTAGACAAATTGCACATCACTTACCATGAGATTACACAATAGCGACATAAAACCAACCTGTAACACCCCGACTTTTTACTGAAATCAGAATACGCGTTTTTCGCAATTTTTCTGAATAAATAAATAAAATATTAATTTTGCGAAACTGATTTGGGATGCTACCGTGAAAACTTGACTTTTCTGAAAATCGTTAAATTTTAAACTGAATAATAAAACGGTTATAATATATTAACCGACTAAAGTCGGATCAAAAACTGAGTTTAAGTACTGAAAGTTTTAGCGGAATAACAGCGTGGCAAAACATATATACATATATCACAAATATCCT
>CACSLK010024344.1:531626-542669 GCA_902706635.1 Striga hermonthica
GCTGTGCAATATTTTGAGCTTAATGAGACTGATGGGCATGACCGTGTAAGGTACGCTGCTTACTATCTTGATGGGGAGGCCAACGTATGGTGGCAATGGGTTGTGAGCAACTACCAAGGCAACCCACTCCACATCCGATGGGAAGAATTCGAACGCGAATTACTTGGTCGATTTGGGTCATCCGACTTTCACAACTACGACGAGGCGCTCTCACACATCAAGCAGACGGGGAGTCTTCGGGACTACATGAAGGAGTTCGAGCGTCTCGCCTGTCGGGTGCGCAACTGGCCGAGTTCAGCGCTCATCGGGACATTAATAGGAGGGCTTAAATTCGAGCTAGCAGCAGAAGTAAGGCTCGACCGCCCACAGACCATGCGCGAGGCCATGGAGTCTGCGCGAAGGAGGGACGAGCACTTAACGACCACACGGAGGGTCGGGCGGGAGATTGTGCGCAACATGGAGCAACGACGCGCGGACCAACGCTTGGACGAGAGCGCTATGACAGACGGCGCACCATCAAACATGAGCAACGTCCAGCCCAACCCGCGACCACCGAACAACTTTCGAACGCCACCTCCGAGCGTTAAACAACTCACGTTCGAGGAGATGAGACGTCAACGTGAGAAGGGTCTCTGCTATAAATGCGAAGAAAGGTTCACCCCAGGTCATCAATGCAAACGACTTTTTCTGATCGACGTCATCGAAGAGGACGAGGAAGAAGCCTATGAGGAACAACCGGCTCAGCAAGTGAACGGAGATTTGGAGATCTCGGTTAATGCAATGGCAGGCCTACAGGGACCGAGAACAATCCGACTGCCTGCCATGATCAAGGAACGGCCAATCGAGGTACTAGTCGACACCGGCTCATCGCATAACTTCATTTGCGACCGAGTACCTAAGGACTTAAAGCTTAAGGCAACTAAGGTGAAACCGTTCGATGTAAGGGTTGCCAATGGCGAGCGGCTAAGATGTCAAGAATATTATCGAGAAGTACCCATCAACCTGCAAGGTGAGATCATCAAAGCCGACCTCTATGAACTACCTATTGTGGGGCCCGAAATAGTCCTTGGAATTCAATGGCTTGAAGGACTTGGAGAAGTCACTACACATTATAAGAAAGGCATAATGGAATTCTACTCGGGAAACCGACTCGTCATGCTAAAAACAGAACCAAGGGGAAAAATCCGAGAAGCCAAAATGAGGAGTTTGGATATAGCCCCGATCCTTGAGGACAATGATGTGCTTAAAGGGGGCGGGAATGATACGGAAGCGATAATCGAGCCAGGCGAATGTGAAGATTGGTCGGGCATGGCCAAGAGGCGAATAGGCGGGAGGCGCGCATCGGGTGGTGATGCGCGGCCAATGGACGTACACGGGCGTGCATGGGCGATGGGCGTGCGCAGTGTGCGTGATGACGGACAGGGCATTGAGCGGGCAAAAGGAATTCGCGTCCCAGCACGCCAAGGAATGGTGAGCGCACGCGGGCGCGATCGCGAAGGAATCGGCCGAGAACGGGGTAGCACGCTCAGGGGACGGCCGCACAAAGTGCTGGCGTGCGCAGCACGCCGGGGACACAACACGCGCGTGAAGAGGCGGTGCCCTAGTCCTCAAAGACTAGGGTGTGCGAGGCGGTTGACGCGAGGGCGGCGTGCGAGGGGCGTGCGAGAGAGGGAGAGAGAGAGTGCTTGGAGTGCAAGTAACTTGGAGATCAAGACCTTCTAGTTTATTAGGATTCTACTAGATATTTACTTTCCTTATTGCTTTATAATATCTAGATTGTTTAGGTTACTTAATATTTTATTGCTTTATTAGAGTTATAGTTATATTAGGATTAGATCTAGTTTGTGCCTATATAAAGGCCCTTCCCCTATGTTATTTTTCATCATCCAAGAATTAATAGAAATCAAGAACTTTTGTTCATTCTCTCTTTGCTTTAGTTTTTTCACCAAAATCCTATTGCAATTATATTCGTTTAGAGGGGTGCGGTTTGTGAACCTCTAGGCAACTATCGACGATTCAAGGCACTGGTTTGTGGCTTATCGGCAGTCGGGACACGCGATCTTCATCAACCCGCCACGCCGCGGCATGCAGCGCGCCGCGACACCCTGCTATCATGCCCGCGCGATAACTCCCGCACCGCGGCACCATGCAGCCTCGCGCCGCGTCCAAGCCTCACGTCGCGTCCAAGCCTCACGCCGCGGCACGCCCAGCAACAACGCTCAGGTTATCCCTCCTCACGTCGTGCCACAGCGTCGCGCTGCGGCGCCTTGATGAAGATGTGGTCATCGACCCTAGCGAGTACGAGGACGAGTCCTATGATGACCTCAGGATTTGGCTTGAGCGGGCTAGAAGAGCCGCATGATCGAGAATATTGGCCAACTTATAGGAGAGATTGGGTGAGAGGCTGTGGGAGAAGGCCACGAGCACGCACCAAGAAGCGCAAGGCAAGACGCGCGAAGAGGTGACACACGGCAAGTCCACGCGAGGGTGAAGGTTGGGCCAACGCCGAGTGCTTCGTGCCGGGCAAGATAGGCGATTGGTGCAAGCTGTGTGTGAGGAAGCGATGCGCATGGCAATTAGAGGCTAGGAGAAATGGCGCGTGAGGGGTGGAGGACGGGTGGATGATGCGCGCAGGGGATTGCTGCGGGCCAGAGAACGAGTGTGCAGGTATGGCGAGCGCGATCGAACAGGGGCAGCGTGCGTCAGGCAGTGACGCACGTGAGCGAGAGGATGGCGCGGGGGCGCTGGGCGTGCGCAACACCTGCGCAGGTGGCTGGGACGCTCGGCAGACGGGCGACGGGTGTGCTAAGCACTTGAGTGGCGCGGACGCGGGCGAAGGCCTAGGCCTAGCAGGCCTAGGACTAACGGGCGCGCGATACCACGTGCGAGCGAAGGTCGGCGAAGGCTAGGTGTGCCCGATGGCGCACGCAAGCGAGACGGGCGCGAGCGATGCCGAATTCGCCGAGGACTAAGGACTCGAGGGCGGCGCGCGGAAGCTTGAGGCGGCAAGGGTTTGGGCGACTTTGAGTGCAACCCAAGCAAGGAGTTTTGAACACTTATTAGGATTCTAGTAGAGATTTACTTTCCTTGTTGCTTTAGAATTTCTAGTATGTTCAGGATTTAATATTTTATTGCTTTACCTAGTTTAGTAGTTTGAATAAGATTAGACATATTTAGGATCTATAAATACTTGTCATCTCCCAATGTTTTGAATATGTTGAGTTAATGTAAAGTGTTCATAAGAGCAAATCTCGTGTTAGAACTAGGCCATTAGTGCGGGTTTTATCACAATTGTGTTCGTAAGAAGGTCGTAGTGCGTCTTTCGTCACAACCTATCGTGTTTAGTCGAAGGTCCTTAGTGCGCGATTATCTACAAACCGGGACAAGAATCACGATCCTTCATCATTGGTGCTTTCATTGAGAGTGATCAATCATGATTCTTATTTTTTTTATTTTTCTTTTTCGGATTTTCCCTTCTTCTTGGGTCCGAATTTTCATCTTCTTTGTTCGAGATTTTTCCCTCCTTTCTTCTTCTTTCGTGAGTCGAGCATAAAAAAATCATGTTTCAAATCGTGAGAGGATCGAGTCGTTGGAGGAAAGCATAAAGACAATCGGCGATGGCCAACACACGACAACTGAGAACTTGGCGAAAATGGAGCTTATGGTGCATGATCTTGCCGGGCAACTCACGCGCATAACCCATCGGCCACGGAGGAGTCACGAGATGCGATCCACCATGGCATCGAGTAGCGCCGAGACCGAGCAAGAGGAGTACGATCGGCAATCGCGGACGACACGCGCATCACGGCAGCATGACGACCGCCACTACCGCAAGGAACAGCAACGCGGCGAGGAGCACACCTACGCGCGACCGAAGCTCACCATGCCGACGTTCACGGGAGTCGATCCGGATGCATGGCTTAGTCGAGCCACGTGACAAGGAACGAGAGAGTTCAAATTGCCGCCTATCATCTAGACGGAGAAGCTAATGTTTGGTGGCAATGGATGTTGCACAAGAACAGGAAAGAGCGCATGCGATAGAGGGAATTTGAAAGAGAGCTCATCACGAGGTTTGGTTCTAGCGATTACTTTGATTATGATGAAGCCTTGTCACGCAGACGCCAAGTTGGTAGCCTACGCGACTACCAGAAGGAGTTCGAGAGGATTGCTAGTCGGGTGAGAGATTGGCCCGAGAGTGCGCTAGTAAGAGCGTTTGTTGGAGGTTTGAAGGCCGAGTTGGCGGCTGACGTGCGTTTGGATAGGCCGAGGTCAACACGGGCAGCCATGGAGTCGGCGCGCTTACACGAGGATCACCTAGCGGCAGTGTGCAAGGCTAGCCGAGGCGAGGGGCGCACGGACACGAAGCGCGCGAGCATGGAGGTCGACGAGCAACCCCCACGGGCTGAAACCAAGCCGGCGGTGAAAGGTGTTAGGACGACGAGCAATATGCGACAGCTTACGACCGAAGAAATCCAAAGGAGGCGTGAGAAGGGCTTGTGTTTTACTTGCAACGAGAGATTCACGCTGTGCCATAGATGCGCAAGTAAGGAAGTCTATTTACTTGAGTTTGATGAGCATGAAGGTCATGAGCATGAGGTTTGTGAGACACGGGAGGAGACTTTGCTTCACGTGGTCAAAAGAAAGAAAAGGGGGCTGAAGATGATCCGATTCATGGCCGAGATACTTAGAGGATTAGTTGATGTGTTGGTTGATAGCGGTTCTACGCTGAATTTCACCGATGAGGAGTTATCTAAGAAAATGGACCTAGCATTTACCAAGGTTAAGCCATTCGGAGTCAAGGTGTCGAATGGAGAGGAACTGCGAGGTAACAAGTTGTTTAGGAAGGTACCGATACTAGCCCAAGGCCAGGAGCTAACAATTGATCTATATGCCTTACCATTGAAGGCAACTGATGTGGTGTTGGGTGTGCAGTGGCTGGAGACTCTTGGTTCCGTCCCGACCAATTACAAGAGAGGCACAATGGAGTTTGGGCGCTCGAGGAAGAGGTTCAAGCTGCGAACCGAGGACCCAGGGGAGTCGCCCGATGAGGAGGACGAGGAGGTCGACGTGATCAACTTCATTATCCTTGAGGAAAAGGAAGTACTCGAAGAGGACGGGAATGATGAAGATGTGGTCTCGGCCCTAGCGAGCACGAGGACGTGATGACCTCAAGATTTGGCTTGAAAATGGGCTAGAAGAGTCGCATGACCGAGAATATTGGCCAACTTGTAGGCGAGATTGGCCGAGAGGCTGTGGGAGAAGGCCACGAGCATGCACCAAAAAGCGCAAGGCAAGACGCGCAAAGATGCGATGCACGACAAGTCCACGCGAGGGTGAAGGTTGGGCTGACGCCGAGTGCTTCTTGCCGGGCAAGATAGGCGATTGGTGCAAGCCGTGTGCGAGGAAGCGACGCGCATGGCGATTAGAGGCTAAGAGAAATGGCGCGCGAGGGGTGGAGGACGGGTGGATGATGCGCGCTGGGGATTGCTGCGGGCCGGAGAACGAGTGCGCGAGTATGGTGAGCGCGATCGAGCAGGGCAGCGCGCGTCGGGCAGTGACGCACGCGAGCGAAAGGATGGCGCGGGGGCGCTGGGTGTGCGCAACACCCGCGCAGGTGGCTGGGACGTGCGGCAGATGGGCGATGGGCGCGCAGGGCGTGCTGAGCACGCAAGTGGCACGGACGCGGGCGAAGGCCTAGGACTAGCAGGCCTAGAACTGACGGGCGCGCGATACCACGCACGAGCGGATGTAACACCCCACTTTTATTTGACAAAAATCATAATAAATTTTTCAAAATTTATTTCAAAATACTTGGCGGCGCTACTAATTGAAAAACCATTTTCCATAACATCATAAACATAACTCCCAAACGGGTTCATAAATCGAATCAACACCCAAACTGGGTTCAACAATAACATTAATCTCTCAAAAACTGGGTTTTCACAAATGCATAAATACTAGGGAGTACACTCCCTATCAATACTATGGTAATCATAATAAATTCAGAAATGCAGTAAACAATACTAAGCAGTTCAGAGCAGTGGAAATGAAACCAATAACATGACCACCACTCGCCTCCTCTGCCGTGCCCGCAATACTAACCTGCATCCATGAAGAGCAGGTGGGGATGAGCACAAAAGGAAACAGTAGTGCTCACCACTATGCAGTAAACATTAATCATAAATAAAACAAGTATGGTCACACCATGTATACGTAATTAATTAGTTATCCCAACCTCCTATCCTAAGTTCGTTCTCATGTGCACCCCTATCTCAATAGACTACTGCCGATTATATATCGAAAGCCACGGCCCTCGGCCTTCTGGTCTTACAACGAGTGTCCAGCCAGTAGGAGTCTCTCCCGAAGGCCTGACCTAGCCATCGGACTTACATCGGGGTACTTATCACTGACCGAGCACAGCCCTGGTCTCAAGCGACGTGTCCTTCACAAGGACATAAAGAGGAGATTACCCCAATGGGGTCGTTCTATAGTTACGGGGATAACCGTTTGACGGTCGTCACAGCTCCCATCGAAGGCTATATGTTCTACATGCATACTTTGATCATACTACATGTAAAACAATAATAACAATATTAACATTTACAGCATAGCCAATTTTTCAAAACCCACCTGTTATTCGGAGAAAGAAGCCACAGAAAATCGGGAGAAAAAGTAGGCCGAGAACACAGCTCGTCAAACACCTACATTACACAAAATAGTCCTATGAAAGGCTATCCAACACGCGAACACTTATAACTACACTCATGCAATATCACTCAACCACATAGTTCAACAACGACACAAAACATAGTTACAACTTATAAATGAAAATGAACAACTCGCATGGTCTCAATAATTTCAAGATAACATGAGTTATATAAATGCTATTCAGGTAATTCCAAATCCAATGATCAGCTAACACATATATCCACAACTTTCATGTTGATCACGTAAGCCAACACTCGCTTTAAAACCGAGTTTAAGCATAAAACACTTAGGTCAAGAAATCTGCCAACGCAACTTTTATCAATTACAGCAGGTCACTGAAACAGAGATATCTCATGCCACAAAACTCTAAATCATACAAACTCAAAAGCTACGTAAACTACACTTGAATTTATACAAGTTCCAAGAAGAGTATTTTTACAAATAACCACGTTAAGGGCCTCATTTCATAACATACATTTCAATCGTAAATACAACTACTGTTTTAAAAATCTGGGCATAACCCCAACTTTGAAAAATCATATAAAATCAACCAGAACTCCACCTAATATGATTCTAACTCTTAGAGAAAGCTTATAACATATACTACAAGTTTTATGTTGATCCTATTTTCACATAGTCACATTAACATTGTCAAAAACTGCTCAAATCATGATTCTCAATTCTGCCCGGAATTTTAAAAACTGCTTGCAGTTTCAAATTAAAAAATTCTTAATAAATTCAATTCAACTCCGAATCATGAAATTCCAAAACTCACAGAAATCTAACTTAAAGCAATATAAAATTTTTGAAGAACACTTTTCAGTTTGAGCACATTACAATACAGAAACCGGGTTAAACATCTAACCTAACATGCTGCCGGGTTTTCTAAAAAAACTGTACGCGCGACATTTTTGTAAAAATCATAACTTATTCATTTCAAATCGAAATCACCTGATTCCAAAGCTTACTTAAAGGCAGCAGAATAAAATACATATCATATGAAGACCAGATTTTCATGAAACGATTATTTCACGAGTATATCAGCAGCGCAACAGAAGCAGCAAAATCACACTAAATTCATGAACTTCATCATAAATCGACTTAGAACACAACATAAACACATAAATTCTATCGAACCCACAATATACATTTCAAAACATACGATAACACCAAAGCAACAACATATATCATAAGCCACACCATTTTATCATACGAGCAACACTTATCACATATATCCACGGAAAGCATCATATCCAATGAGTTCGATTATCCATATCAACACCACATCGCATAACTCGCACGATCGATCAAAATATTAAACACTAACATTTAATTATGAAGTCCTCCACGTAATTACATATCAAATATATACATGTAAAATAAGAGGTTTCGAGCCTTATACCTCCATAGGGAATAAAACGTAAAGCTGGAAGGATCGAATAAAGGAAGCCTCGGACATGAAATCGACCTCGGTTCATCTCGAATAAGGCTCTCGATGAACTCGCCCGGGAAAATGCCCAATACTCATCTCGTACGGGACCCTGAAGGGCTGCTACTCGCCAGAAAAAGGTGTTGCTGTTGCTCGTGGGACCTCTCGGGTTGCTGTTTGGAAAATGAACGGGTTCAAGTCACAGCTGAAACGTTCGACGACGCACGACAGACCTCGGTCGACTATCCTTGGCTCGTGGTTGGCTCGAACAAAGTCTGGCCATGACGAATACCTGGGACCTCCTACTCGCCGTTCGTCGGGCCTGGAGAACTGACGACGGGCTGCTCGGAACTTGGGCCACTCGCAAGCGAATGGTGGTGTGACTCGCTAGGAGTTGCAGGTCACGGTGGTGCTGCGAGATTCAAACATGGCTGTTGTTCAGTGCGCCTGGGTCTGCTCAATGATTGATGCGGGACTGCTATGTCACTGGCTGAAAAGAGACTCACGGTGGTGCAGCTCGACCGAGGCTCATGAGAGGCCGATAGTCGCTTATCGGAGAGGAAGGACAACCACGGCTGCGCGTGAAGAGAAGGGCTGCTCCACGGCTGAGATTCTTCGCTATATGGTTGCTCGATCTGTCAGATGGTCGAAGGTCTGATGCCACCATCGCCAGAATTTTGTTGTGTTCGGTCGTGGATCTGTAACGCCCCGAGTTTTATTAATAAAGGAAAGTACTAGCTTTTAATTATAAGCTAGCCTTTGTTAATAAATATTCATGTTAATGTTCAAGCCTAAGTTATTCAGTCAGTTAAATTCCAAGTTCGACGTTAAGTCGAAAGTATATCCGGTTAATTTTATTTATTAACCGAGTTAATTCCAATAATTAATCTCAGTCTGTCTATTTGATAAATGGACATTAGTAAGTTTGGGATTAATTATTTTAAGTCGACGAATTATTAGAAGTCGAGATATTCGGATAACTCGTCGAAGTTGACCCATGACCTAAACCCAATATGTTCGGTTAAGTTTTTTTAGAACCCTAGCCGAGCTTTGTAGTAGATTTCTTATAATTTTCTAGGTATTAATGATTTTATCTAAGTATCATGCTAATTAGTCTAAGCATTAAGTCATGCTCAAGGAAATGCGTCCAACCATGCACATGTGAGAGTCTAGCCACGCAACTACAAGCATTGCCAAACTATGGTTTTTATATTAAGATCAATTATGATTTCAATCTTTTGCAAATTATTATTTTAGTGGGCTTTATAATGTAGTGACACGTAGCTTTTGAATAAGCTTTTAGCTTGTGCCACCAAAGTGTAATTTAAAGACATATGTTTCTTTAAGTTAAAGAAAATGTGACACCTCCTACTTGCTTGTCTCCACCTTTTTCTATTAAAGATTAGGACCAGATTTTAGGTGGTATTTTTACTCCATTTTCTTGCATCAACTTCAGCGTATACCTACTAAAATTGATAAAAACCGAGAGTTATTAGGAATCAAGTAAGAATTACTAAGAGCTTAACCATAGTTAAGAAAGTTAAGTTCATGTTCTTACACACGCACGCAAGGCTATCGCACGCAAGCTTCATTCGGGCAAACCTTCACGTGAAACTTTGTATAATTGATTGAGCAATTGAAGAGGTAAGCTCGTCCTGATCCTCTTTCTAAGTTAATAAGATCATGTTCAGTTTTATTCATGTAGTTAAGTTTGTAAATCGATCATATTTTCTCTCGGTTGAACCATGCTACATTGTGTCGAGCCAAGTTCATGTTAATCAGCATATTCTGAACAAATTATGTTTATTTGGTTATTATAAGTCATTTCATGTCCAGTTAAGTGATGATGGTCGAGAGAAATAGATTATCCGAAGGATTGGCCAAAGCCGTAGGCGCCGCACATAGCGCACGCCACGACCTTCACGTTTCATTAAGTTAGATTCATGGTCATCCGACCCATTTGCATGTGATCAAGCAGGATATGTTATGTTATGTCAGTTTAAGTTCAAGTTGTTAGAGGAATATGTCAAGTGGCCGAGTATATCTGTCGTAGCGTCAGGTCGCCTACGCACACGCTATAAGTACCGTTCGAACTATGTCAAGGTCTTAATATGTATTTTCACGTAATTCATGTGATTATTGTCATTTTATATTAAATCAAGTCCTGCTATGTCTATGTTGTCGGAAGTATTCGTCGGACGGCCGATATGGATCGGTTCTGGTCGCGCTGCACGCACATAGCGGCAGCAGCGTACCGGCAGTCAGCCAGGGCAGGCGGGTGTAGTGCGTGGATGTCCAGTCGGGCGTCGCACATAGCCGCTGCACGCAGCAGTCGTCAGATGGCAGTGCCAGTGCACGCCAGCATGTCACCGCGCACGCCAGTGCACGCTTTCGTATGCCTAGTTGTCTGCTGCGGCGCCCGGTAGCGCCCAGCAGCGCCAGACGCGCAAGAGCCAGCGCCATAGCGCTTGGAAGTGCCAGACACCCGGCTAGTGCACGCAATACGCACGCCAGTGGCCAGTATCATGTCTGCCATGTCCAGTCGCACGACAGTTATGCCCAGTCCGTGCCCGCGCACGGCCCATGTCAGCGCCCGCGCCCGCGGCCTCAGCAGGCCGGTTGGCTGAGCCAGCGGCCGACCGCCAGGCCACAGTAGGCCGGTGGACCGGCCAGACCAGAAACTGATCGGTTCAGACCGGTTCAGCTCAAGTTTCAATATTTGTTGATCCGGTTCGTATTTATGTAAGATATTTCGGTTAAGTTCTCGGTTCAGTCAGTCAGTTCAGTGTAATCATTTAAGTTATCAATTCAGTATTTTCAGTCTAGTCAGTTAGTCAGTTCAGTATTTCAGTTAAATTTTAAGTTCAATCATGATCAGTCATGTTCAGTCATGTACAGTCGGTACA
>CACSLK010024344.1:547462-558792 GCA_902706635.1 Striga hermonthica
TAAATCTGAGCATAGTACTTAGTATTTGTTTATATATGTTACAGTTTGCAGATGATCAGCACTTACGTTTTCAGAACAGCAGTTCAGGTGGGGACTCAGACTGGGTATTACTGATTATAATTACTCTACCATGTTTGAGGTATGTATTTTCAGTATCCGCTCGGAATGGTCGCCGGTCCATTCTGGGTTCTAGTGGCCTTAGTCTGCCCACTAGAGTGTGCACATGGTGTTCGGCATTTTATGCTGGCAGATGTTCAAGTTATCAGTCAGGTGATGATTGTCACGACATCAGTATCAGATCATGATTATTCAGTACCGGTTTCAGTTCAGTTCAGTTCAGTTATATATGCCAGGATCCTGATATTGTTATTATTTTCACTGTTTACTTTAGTATGAGTTTCTGCGGAGCACAGTGGATTTAGTGCTCACGCCCCCACATTATTCATGTTTTTTCAGGTCGCAGTGTCGGAGCCGAGGAGTGAGCTGGCGATCGGTTCAGGAATTTTGTATATATGTTTAAACATGTTTTGGCTACACTATGATTTCCGCTGATTACTTCACTTTATCAAACCAACTTTTGATCCGACTCCAGTCGGTTACTATGTTATATTACCGTTTTGTTGTTAAACTAAAATAAACGGTTTTTTCAGATAAAGTCATGTTTTACGGTAGCACTCTGAATCAGTATTTCGCAAATGAAATGTTTTATTTTGAAAAACTTTGCGAAAAACGTGCTCTGAATTTCATGAAATAGCAGGGTGTTACAGGGTCTGTTTTCACCGCGACTGATGCTCTTGGTCATGGATCGTTGGAAGACGGGCGCTCTATTTGCAGTAAGTTCTCGCCAGGATTTCGCTGCTCAAGCTGAAGGGATTTGGGGAGATAGCGATCGATATAAGGTGATGCAAGTTTTCTGCTTTTTCCGAGATCGAGGGTGAGAGAGAGATGTGAGAGTTGAGAAGTCTGCGTATGGTGAAGGGTGAAAAGAAAGCTGATCCGTATATATATATATTTTAGGGTTAACAATTTGTTATCCAAGACACACACACACACACACACACACGAGAGAGAGAGAGAGAGAAACTGGGTAGGGCTTGGCCGCTTCGGGCTGCCGGTTCGTATTGGTTGGGCGCGTGGCTCCTCGAGCTCGACATACGACTTGGCTCTTGGGCTCGACTTAGCCAATAGAATAATAACTCGGTTCGGCTCGATCGATAATTAAAATAACGGAAGAGTATATATATATATATGTATATATACATATATTTTAACTAATTATAATATTAGTGTTGTTATGTGATTTCTAACAACGATGTAACAAGTGATTAAGATGATAATTATGAACGGTTTGGACGTAAAGCATGTAGAAATAACTCAACGATGGCCCCGGTCCGAGGTGAACCGAGGTGAAGAGCCGTTATGGGCTTTTACGTGTTGCATAGTAATGGGTTCGGGAATCCCCGTACAAATGTCATAGGCTCGCTATTTATAGTAGCTTTTTCGATATACATCTTGGGATTCGTGTACTACTTTTCGCATAAAGTAACTTTTAGTGGGCGGTTTGGAGCTGTGGCCCCCACGTGAATGATGACGAGCCTCGTAGAGTGTGAGTGGGGCGTGTAGGCGCCTTGTCACCTGCTTAAGGAGGTGACGACCTCGGTTTAAGTAGACCTCGGTAGGTGTTGATCACTTCGGTCTTCGGCAGTTCGGACCGGTTCATTGCATGGACCGGTGTGGTTGTAGATCACGTCGGTTCAATAGTTATTTTTTCTCTTAATAGGATATTTGAAACCTCTTAATGGTGTTTTGCCGAGTCGGATGATAACAATTAGGCAATTAGTCAATTAGAAAAATAATAGAATAATAATAATAATAATAATAATAATAATAATAATAATAATAATAATAATAATAATAATAATAATAATAATAATAGTAGTAGTAGAATAATAATAATAATAATATACGAAGATAAATCTAATAATCGAACGGGTTACATCCGAACTATGCGATTAAACCGAAATCACCGAACAACTACGTTTCAAAATAAAACGATCGAGTACTCCAACCTTTTATTTAAGTCGACATCGCGACTAATAAAATAAATATAATCTTATAAATAATATTCGATAAACAGAATATTCTGAGAAATTATAAATGAATGGGGCGTTACAACGGAGGTCGGCGAAGGCGAGGCTTGCGCGATGGCGCGTGCGTGCGAGACGTGCGCAAGCGACGCCGAATCCGCCGAGGACTAAAGACTCGAGGGCAGCGCGCGGGAGCTTGAGGCGGCAAGGTTTTGGGCGACTTGCAGTGCAAGCCAAGCAAGGAGTTTTGAAGACTTAGTAGGATTCTAGTAGAGATTTACTTTCCTTGTTGCTTTAGAATTTCTAGTATGTTTAGGATTTAATATTTTATTGCTTTAATTAGTTTACTAGTTTGAATAGGATTAGACTTATTTAGGATCTATAAATACTTGTCATCTCCCAATGTTTTGAATATGTTGAGTTAATGGAAAAGTGTTCGTAATAGCAAATCTCGTGTTTAGAACTAGGCCATTAGTGCAGGTTTTATCACAATTGTGTTCGTAAGAAGGTCGTAGTGCGTCTTTAATCACAACCTATCGTGTTTAGTCGAAGGCCCTTAGTGCGCGATTATCCACAAACCGGGACAAGAATCACGATCCTTCATCACGCCTGCACTCTCCGTGCCGCGGCAGTCCCTCTTGCCCGCGACAAGTGCTCCCTCCACGCCGCTGCTACCCTTCACGTCGTGGTTCTGCTGCTCTTCACGCCGCGGCGTAGCGCCGCGCTACAAATTTTCTATGCCGGTCCCTCCTGCTAATATAAATAACGCGTTCGAGACTCGACAAAAAAAAGACTCTCGACTAGGGTGCAAACCCTAGGTCCCGAGAAAGCACGACGAAAGCTCTCCTTCTCCTTTCTTCTCCTCTTCTTCTTCATCTTCTTCTTCTTCTTCTTCTTCTTCTTCTCCATTTTTCTTCTTCTTTTCATCATTATTTTCCATTTTTATTCCTCTTCTTCTTTACCACTAAGGATTAAACTTGTAATACGTATTCGACACTAGGATTGGGAATTAATCGTAAGTTTTTCTCTCTTTATTAATTCATGAACAATGGTTAATTGATTTGAGAAGAATGATTATGTGTGTTGAATTTGATATTCGTAGCTAAATCTGATTGCTAGGGATAGAAGAATGATCGTTCATGTTTAACGTGTATCTCTCGGGCTTGAATTGTTCGTTCTTGTGTGGGTTGATTTATTCGGAGTTGATAATCTTGCTTGATTAAATCTTGCAATTGGTAACGATTGGATGTTGATTAGTCAAGTTAGGGTTTGTCAATTCTATATGATTAGTTGATTAATCTCCTTCTAGTTAAATTAGCGACTTTTTGAACCAAAATGGGAAGAAGTCGTAGACCTAGGCTCGCATGAGGTAGATGATTTTGTAACTGAATAATCTATGTGTTTTAGATTGAAATACGTATTTGTCGATGACCCGTCCCTTGTTACGAAAAGTTATTGGGATTTGGGATAATTGGCCTGTATTGTATGCTCGAACTTGTTCATCTATGTTCAATCCCTTATTACGAAAAATTATTGGGAGCGGACCGCTAGATGTTTAAGCGAGAGTGTCAATCTCGAACCGAACAATTGATTGCCCGGTTTTGCTAGAACTTGAATTAATTATCCCCGACTCCCTAGCTTCTCCATCTTTATTTCATTTATATTCTTAGGTAGATTATTGCATTTTATTATTTTTTAGTTGGTAATTGCTCAACCCCCTTATTTGATTAGAATGTTTAGGATTCTCTTTCTTTTCGTGTGTGATCGATACCAAAGCTAAATTCCGGACCGCCTTCCTCGTAAGATCGACCCGAGAAACGAATCCTTCGATTCGGTGCTCGGTAAAAATTATAATTTGTACACAACAAACACCACATCGGTTGCTTTCAACGGCAAGGCGTAAAGATCAATCTTCAAATCCTGACCTTGTGCTTGTATAGGGACCTTCTTGAATAGCAAGTCGCCTCTAAGTTCCTCTCCATTAGCAACCTTGACTCCAAACGGCTTAACACTGGTGAATAAAAGTTTCAACTTCTTAGACTACTCATCGTCTATGAAATTCAGCGTTGACCCACTATCAACTAGCACATCAACTAGTCCCCCTTGTATTTTGGCTGTGAATCGGATCATCTTCGGCCCTCTCTTCTTGCTTTTGACCACATGAAGCAAGGTTTCCTCTCGTTCCTTGGGCTCATGCTCCTCTTGCTCTTGCCCATCGAATTCTATAAAAAATACTTTTTTTCCCGCACACTTGTGGCCTGGCGTAAATCTCTCATTACATGTGAAGCATAGGCCCTTTTCACGTCTCCTTTGGATCTCCTTAGAGGTAAGAGGCCTCATGTTGCTCGTCGTGTGCGTTCCTTCATTGATTGGCTTAGTCTCTACCTGTGGGGGCTGCTCGTCGATCGCCGCGCTCGCGCGCGTTGCGTCCATGCGGCCCTCGCTCCGGTTGGCCTTGTGCACCACCACTAGGTGATCCTCGTGTAGGCGCGCCGACTCAATAGCTGCTCGTGTTGACATTGGCCTGTCCAATCGCACATCAGCTGCCAGCTCGGCCATGAGCCCTCCAACAAATGCGCCAACTAATGCGCTTTCGGGCCAGTCTCGCACTCGCCTAGCAATTCGTTCAAACTCCTTTTGGTAGTCACGGAGGTTACCATTTTGACGTATGCGTGATAAAGCCTCATCGTAGTCGTAGTAGTCGCTAGATCCAAATATTGTGATGAGCTCCCTCTCAAAATCTCTCCACCGCATGTGCTCATCCTTGTTCTTGTGCAACACTCACTGCCACCACACATTAGCTTCACCGTCTAGATGGTAGGCGGCGATTTTAACTCTTTCGCTCCTTGGCACGTCATTGATCTCGAAGTATTGGGTGGCTCGACTTAGGCATGCATCCGGGTCGGTCCCCTTGAACGTCGGCATGGTAAGCTTCGGACGTGCATGAACGCGGTCCTCTCGGTGTCGCTGGTCGTCGTGCTGCCGGGTTGTGCGCGTTGCACGCGTCCCCCGCGAGCGCCGGTCATAGTCATCGCGACTAGACGCCGGGCTGCTCGACCTCGCCGTGGTCGACCGTGACGTGCGGCTCCTCCGCGGTTTGCGTATGGCCCGCGCGAGCCTCTCCGCCATGTCGTGGACCATCAACTCCAATTTAGCCATATTTTCGTTGACGACATGTTGTCCGTTGCCAAGGGATTTCATGCTCTCTTTCAACATCTCGAACCTCTCACGGTTGGTCATGATTCTTTTTTTTTTATATTCTCGAAAAAAGAAGAAAAATTCAAAGGAAAAAGAAAAAAGAATGGCATAGGAAAAGTTTAACTTAACACACGATCAATCACTCTCAATGAAAGCACCAATGATGAAGATCGTGTGTTTCGCTCAACTCGTTTGCCTCGAAAGATGCTTTGCCACGGCCTCCTTCTTGACAATAGATGTGGATGACTCGATTATTAGCCTTATCTTTTCACGGTTTTGAGATAACTTGGGTCTTAGTCTCGCTAACTCGGTTGTATGATAAAACTCTCACGAATTTTAACACACGAATGAACAAACGTTCTTTTCTATTAACTCATCAATCAACTTATGAAAAAATAGGGAAGACTCCTATTTATAGATCCTAACTTAGTCTACTCCTAATCTAACTAGATCACTAATTAAAGCAATAAAATATTGAATCCCAAACATACTAGAAATAATAAAACAACTAGGAAACTAAGTATCTTCTAACTATTCTAGAATCCTAACTAAGTTAATATATCTTGCTCCCAACTCCTTTGCTTGAGCTCCAAGTCGGCCGACCCCAACCCTAGCCGCCCGCCTTGTCCCCGCGTTTCCTAATCCTCGTCGCGCGTGGCATCACGCGCGCGCGTTCCCCACGCGTCGCTTGTTGTGCGTGCCTCGCACCCGCCGCCTTCCTCCCACGCGTCCCGTCCCAGCGCGCAAGTGGCCCGCACGCTTGCTCCCTTGCTATCGCGCCCGTGGTCCGCATGCACCCCGCTCGTGTCGCCAGCTCTCGTGCTCTGCTCTCCTGCCGCGTGCCCTATGCGGCCAGCCCTGCTCGCGTGTTGTCCACGACCTCACGCGCTTCATCGCCCGACGTGCACTGCTTGATCGCTGCTCGCGTAATCGCCCGCTCGCGGCCGTCCCATTCGTGCGCTACCCACCCAGCCTCCTCCCTCTGTGCACCATCTCTTCTAGCCTCTATGCGTTGTGCGCGCCATTCCCGTGCACAAGACTTGCACCATTCACTCGAAAATGCGTCCCTTGCCCATTGCACGTAATCCCATCGCACGCGTCCCAGCCTCGCATGTCTCAATGCTCGGCTGACGTATCTCGTCGGCATCGTGCGACCATCTCGCGCATGTTTCTTCACGCGTGTTTGTGACCTTCGCCCACAGCCCCGGGGCCAACCTCGCATATATGCAGCCCAATCCTCGTGTCTGTCATTGGTCTCATCCTCAGACTCAAAGGGGTCGATGACCACATCTTCATCAGAACCGTAAACTGCATTTGAACATGTCTTCATAGGGACATAGCCATCCAGGAGGAGGTTCGCCAAAGCTGCCTTCCTCATGCTCTGGAATGTAGAAATTCCAAGTGTCGTGAATGTAACGTTTGGCATAGAACCTATGGATGTCATCTTCTATGAGTTTAGACATGTCCCCATCAATATACACACTAGATTTATGGCCATGCCCGTGGGGTCGTCGGGCTAAGATTTTGTCATCACTAGACTCATGGGAATCCATGGATATTTTCAAACCTGAAAATGCAACCAAGGTCGTAAACGAACGCGTGAAGCTCACAAGAAAAAAAAATGAGACAAGGTGACAAAGGAGTCCTCGGGATATCGTTGGAACCTTAGTGGTGCATGAAACCAAACTAAAAAGGTATGTTAATTTTTTCATGTTAAGAGCTGGGGAAAGATTGTGAGTCCTTAGACTACACGAGCAAAAGGGTGAACCATTAGAGCACCTTTCATGTGCCACTCACTAAGAACACCTCCTTTGGATTGTTAAATATTATTCTTAACAAAGCTAAAAAATATAAAAGTTGTTAGCTACCTGGTAATGTGGAAGACTCTGTGGAGAAATCCTTAGCAGGTTTTTGAGTGGCCCTTGGTAGCTTCGAAGTCTTTGGAACAAAGAAGAAGAAGAAGAGAGAAATCTTTGTAATTGAGTATATTTTATGAGAAATAAAATTGATCAAAGAATAGGAGCTGAGCAAAGAGAAAAAGGTGGCTATTTAAATAAATTTGGCAAGTTAATTCTCCACCAAAAGAACTGAATTGCTATTTATCGCACCCAAATTACTATTACCGTACCCTAAAAATACTATTTTGTCCTTTATTCTTCTTCTTTTTTTAACAAGATGTCCCCTCTTCAGAACTATTTACCGGCCGAACCGAGCCCCAAAAAATTCCAAAAATATCTTCGAATAATTCCGGCAAAAAAAATACTTTCCAACAAGACCGGTCATGCGGCGACCGGCCGGTCAAACCGGCTAGACTGGAGCCGAGTGACCGGCGATTGCGGCCAGTCTTAGACCGACTGCCCGGTATTTTTTTGGCCGAGCCTATGATGGCCGCATTCGTCGTGCGGCCAAACCATACCCGGCCGCAATCACGGTCGGCCGGCTCCAGTCCGACAAGTGCCAGCCGGTTTTTTTTTTTTGTGTTTTTTAATTAAAAAAATTAAATATTTAAATTATATTTTCAAATTTTTATATGTTAATATATATTTTATAATAAATGAAGAAAATAAATAATTAAAATATTTTAATAAAATATATATATATTAATAATTAATATTTTCGCGGTTTCTATTTTTTTATAAAATATATTAATAAAACATATATATTAATTTGTAATTAATATATATATATATATTAAATTAATATATATTAAATTATATATATGAACTATTTGTACATATAAATTAATTTGTATTTTTTTAAAAGTAGTGGTTTTTGATTTTTGTTAATTAAAAAATGATGAAATATAAAAAATATATTTAAATAATTTCATATATGTTATTATATATTTATAATAAATGAAAAAAAATAATAATTAAGTTTGATTAATAATTAAAATATATTAATAATTTAAATTAATATATATTAATATTTTCATATATATTATTATACATTCATATATATGAATATGTATAATTTAATAATATTAATATATATTTAAAATAAATATATATATTAATAAAGTTAATATAGTATATGATATATATTATATTAATATAATTATTATAAATTATGATAGTATAAAATATAATTAATTATAACGAAAAAAGTATATTAGTATAAATTATATTAGTATATACAAAATTATATTATTAATTAGTTTAATTATTATAAATTATAATAGTATAAGATATAATTAATTATAATAGAAAAAAATGAACTAACAATAAATACAGTTAAAAATTGATATTAGTATAATTACTTTATTAGTATAATTACTTAATTAGTATAAATTATATTATTATAAATTAGAAATGATACGAGTTTGAAAAACTTATATTACTTTAAATTATTATGTTATATATTGGAATTGATTATCATATAAATTATAATTTATTAATATTATATTAGAAGTTAGAAATTATTGTATTAAATATTACAATTGATTGTCTTATGAATTAGAATTTATTACTATTTTGTTAGTGGGTAGAAATTATTGTATTATAGATTAGAATTGATTATGTTATAATTAGATGGGCAAAAGATAACAATTATATTGGGCTCGAATTGGTCATCTCGAAACACGAAAAAGAAGAAAAACATAAGGTGATGAGGTGTCATCGAGGGGAACATTACAGATGTACTGTTGTAAGAGATTTAGTTAATGTTGTTAGAAATTATTGTATTATAGATTAAAATTGATTATCTTATAAATTAGTATTTATTACTATTATGTTAGAAGTTAAATGTTATTATGGTATAGAAATAGAATTGATGGTTTCGAATTGATCATCTCGAAACACAAAAAAGAAGATAAGTGGACTTAGCGCTTCATCTAAAGAGATGGTCCGTGGTATGACTACTGCTCAGGCAAAATCGACAGTAATTTTGGCTGCGATTCAGGAGAAAAACCCGGTAGACAACGCTACAGACAATTGTACGCTTCTTTATATTTCAATGCGATCAATGTTGTACTCGATCGAATAAGATGGGACGGGGGAGCTTGATATATTATGATATTCGGTCGTGTTTATACGTTAATTTTAACTTATATTTGTGATTGAGTTTAGACCAAGTGCATATACGTTGATTGTTATTGAATTGTTAATTTTAACTTATGTTTGTGATTTACTTTAGACCAAGTACATATACGAGGATTGGTATTGAATTGTTTAGTTATAATGTGGCATAGCATTTGAATATGGATAAAAATAAAATGAAGCAAAACATTTTCAATAATACTTCAATTAAACATGAGCTTGAATGCTTTTCCTACTATAATATTCACACGAATCATATAACTCTAAGAAAAATGTCAAACAATCTTGTCATAAAATTCGGTCTAGTCATACGATTTAATCGGTCTCAATGAATTGCTCGAACAGAATTCGACTTTTTCCGTTCAAGTTGTTATTTATGAATTTCAAATTTAATTATGAATATTATTTTGTATGTTAAAGTTTATTACCGAGTTAAAAAGGAGCGGATTTAAGAAAAAAAAAAGGACTACAATTTTTAATAACATCAGTCATTAGTATTTGTTAGAGATAATTAGTATTATGTTATATAACATAATAATATCTAAGTTTTAATATAATAATAATAAAATTCTACAACATAATGAATTATAATTTATAATATAATAATTTCTAAATTCTAACTATAAAATAATAAATTCTAATTTATAACATAATAGCCAAATTCTAATATAATTTATATAATAAATAAATATTTGATTATAAAAAAATATAATTTACATATGTTTTAATAATTTAAAAATTATATAATTTATTATTATATATTAAATATGTTACTTACTTAAGTATATATGTTAGTTATAATTGTAACTAATATAATATATTAGTTATAATTAATATATTATATATATAATATATTATAAAATATATACTTTTTTAATATAAAAATGTAATTAATATATAAATTAATAAAATAATATTTTTTTATTTATATAATTATACAAACTAATTAATTAATAAATTATACATTTTTTTCAACTTATATTACAATACTAATTATAATATCACTAATATATATATATATATATATATATATATATATATATGTACATTAATTACAAATAACACATTTATTAATAAATAACATATTTAATAATAATAATAATAATAATAATAATAATAAATTATACATTTTTCTAAATATTTAACACATATATAAATCATATCATTTATAAAAAAAAATGAAAGTAGGATGATAAGTGCATTTTCTTTTATTATGTAAAAACTCATAATGTTTTTCCATATTTCATGTACATTTAGTTAAATTTAATCATTTATCAATTTAAGATAATAATAAGTTTGATTAATGATAATGTGATATTCATCTTGACATATATAGTGAAAGTGTGTTAAAGTAGGGATCATTTAGTCCCACATTGATTTTGAAAGGCAAAAAGAATGTAAAAAGTAACTATAAAAGGCTAGAGGCATGAGACAATCCCACATCGATTACAAACACAATAATAAAGGCCAAAAGTGGCTATAAAAGGTTGGGAGACTGAAACATTTGATTTACAATTATCCCACATTGGATGAGAAAGTCCAATGAAAGGCATAGAATGACTAAAAATATTGTAGCAACTTGTATTAATAATTGTTAATTGGTTTCTTTGATATTTGATAATAATAAAAAATTGTATAGTTTTTAAAATATTTAAATTAAAAAAAAAATTGGGCCGGCTGGTCGAGAGGCGGCCGCAATCATGGTGCGGCCAAGCGAGTTGCGGCCGCAATTAACGGTGCATCCGATCCAGTGGTGGCCGCTATTAGCGGCCGACCGCGCGAATTGCGGCCCCAATTAGCGACCGACCAGCAAAAAAAAAAAATTAAAAAGGGTAATATTGTCTTTTTTGGGTGCGGTATTTAGTAAAAAGGGGTGCGATATTTAATAACACCCCAAAAATGATAGCTGAATTACTAAATACCACTTGAATTTTAGTAATACCGCCCCCGAAAAGACCTTTTTCCCCTTACTAATAAAAAAAATTGTCAAAAAAAAAAATTATCACTC